>JNEU01000693.1:0-20478 GCA_000697475.1 Lichtheimia corymbifera B2541
CACCCTCAGCCGCATCCACGTAACATGATCCATCCTTCCTGCTGACAACGTACAAAGCGATCCACCTCTCTGCTTGATTGCATCCATCCATCCATCCATAACCAATGCAAGTCCAATACGTTGATACAAAGATATCCTGTGATCCCTTCCTTTTCCATCCGGCAGCTGGTCAATCACTTGCTTGTTCACTTTCTATCGCAGCTCAACCAGGTGAAGAATGCTTGTATGTGCAGTAGTAGTAGTTGGTGGCTGATATGACGACATCCATAAGGATCCGTGTGCATTAAAGCCAAGTTGTTGCAAGTAAAGAAAGCAGCTTCTATACAATGGCTATCTGCTGTTCACATAAAAAAGGCTGCAAGGCATGCTGCTGCAAGTAAAGAACGCTGTATGAGATAATGGTGTAAAAGGCACGCTGATGTTAACTGCTGGAATGAACGTTGTTACGATTGGTTGTGGCAGATGAGAGAAGCAAGAGGGTGTGTAGTATCAAGGAACGCGGGTGTTGTAGTAGAGTGATAAAAAGGCTGTGAACACGGCATGGAGTTGCCATTCAGTCAAAGACAATCAGATCAAGAGGGTTGTAGGATTGACATGATGGGTTGAAGCAGGACAATCGTCCGCAGGCTGTAGTTGTAGTTGAATGGGGCAACAGTCGAGAATGAGAGGAACAGGCAAAAACCGGAGTGGAAGAGCTGGAAATTAAATACGTTGACTTGCCAGACACATCCTTGAACACTATGAAACTAACCCTTGACCTTGAGATTGCCTCTCTGAAACCAGAAACTTGCACACAATATGCTTTTGGGCATGCTGATCAACTTTGTATTAATAAAGAACCCACACTTCATTCAAAGATTTCGAAAGGGAGGGCATAATGTAGGGTTTACTATGATCGACGGAAATTCCGGACCCGCCCGGATTCATTGAAATGCCATTTAGTATGCATAATCTTGGGATTCCCCATTTCGAGCTTGAAGCTTGGTAAGAAGGTTCTCTCAGTCATGCTGATCAACTCCATTCATTTAAAAACCGTATGCTTCATTATGATGTTTTATGCATCCGGCGGTCCAAATATGGGACGGACGTAACGCAAGTAGGGTACATAGTGCACACCCCCGCAGTTGTCCACCTCCATTGTGAAACTTGGTCAGGCCGTGGGCTTCGACATGCTGATTAACTCCATTCATATTAAAGTCGTATACTTCATTGTGAGAATTAAAAAGCGGGCGTCCGACGATGAAAGCACATAAATATATGTAGGTTGGACGGCCCCGTGACTCGAGATTCCCTTTCTCAAAGATGAAACTTTCACACAAGATGCTTTTGGACATGCTGATCAACTTTGGCTTAATAAAGAACACACGCTTCATTTAAGAATTTTGAATGGAAGGGTATAATGCGGGATTTACTATGAAGGACGTAAATTCCGTACCCGTCGGAAATCATGAAATGCCGATTAGTATGCAATAACTTGAGATTCCCTATTTTCAACATGAAACTTGGTAAGAAGGTTCGCTGAGTCATGGTGATCAACTTCATTCATTTAAAAACCGCATGCTTCATTATGAGATTCTATGGCCCAAATATAGGAAAGACGATGGATGGCGGGAACCTCCCCGAGATTGCCCACACCTCCATCTTGAAACTTGCAGACATGGTGCTGTCGACCATGACGAGTATCTTTGTTCTCATAAAGACATCATGCTTCATTATGTAAAGGTTGAGAAATAGGTACCTTTATGTTTTACCTATGCTATAAGCGTGATGGGATTGCTTTTTGGCACTGGATGGTGTTGACTGCATTATCGGAAAGATGATGCAGACCTTAATGAAATGACACGTGGTGGTTACACGAACGCGTCCTTGGCAGGTTGCTGCATGGATGGATGATGATTGCTTTTAGGGAGGTACATAAGTAAACAACACCCAATAATGATGGTATGTGTAGTATGGCAATAATGGCTCCACATCGCATTTGGATACAGGAGAAAGTCGAGTCGCATAACGCAATTTTATTTAAGAGGTTGATAATGCAAGCATGTTGGATGAAAGTAGTGTTTGAGATGAAGATGAGCGCATTTTCAATGATGGATGATGAATGCAGACTACATGGGATGGCCAATAAGGATTGATGAGGGATATGCTTATCCCAGTGGACGGGTGCACGTGGATCACAAGTGGTGGCAGGCAACTGCAAGGTCCGCCCTCATTGTGTCTATACTTCTTTATCCCGCCAAAACTAATGACACACACTCTTCACAATGACGACGACCCTTGCCGCCCACCACCACCACCGACACACGACAACCTTGCTTCAGATTCCACTATTCAAAGTCAACTGTCTGCATTGGACCAACGTGCCATTGGTTGGACCCGGTGTACCAAGTTTGAATGGGCTCTTCGCGACACAGACACAATGCAACAGCTATTGCCATCGTCAGCACAAGGCTATTTACGTGAAGCATGGATTTATAGCCAACAAGGAAAACAACGAGATGCTATAGCTATATGTGACAAGGTGCTACGACTCGGTGTGGTCAATACTCATGACCCTGATTATCACAAGCTCGAACAAGCCAGGATGGATGCCATGCAACAAGACAGCAAACGTATCGATTTCATCAATCAACTACCAGTGGATATTGTGGTGACAATGCTTGTTCCCATGTTTATGAATGGTTTCATTTCTGATGCAGCAATGCCATGTCCGTATCTGTACGTGTCGCGTAGGTGGCGTGACCTTGTGATCCAGGGTTGTCATGGAGGATTAAGCTTTGGGATTGGTTATGGCCAAGGATGCGAAGGGAAAGCATTCGAACAGATTGTTCAATTTGCTCATCATACAACCGCACTCTACGTCAAGTCATGCACTCAAGGAACGTGTTTGGGCGAATTATTACGTTATGGAGACTTGCGTTCCTTGGAAAGGCTCGTCATTGAATGTAAGTTTTCCCATTCTGCTTTTTTAAGACATGGCATGTATTCAATATCATCATCCAATCAGCATTCAAGATCGGTCTGGTCAAGCATTTCACTTCTTCATTGCGAGCCGTCAGTACTACATTGACCCATTTCTCGGTGTATATTGATCGCTCGTATCGACTTTGCTTGGCTGATGTTGTCTCCAATTGTACCACTTTGGTGTCCTTGAAGATGGTCAATCCCTATGATACCAACTGCGATTCATTACCCATAGCAGCAACCTACCCTACATTAAAGACATTACGTTTGATGCAAGCCATAAAGGATATTACACATGACAACGTGCTGGGGATATTGAAACGGTTTCCATCACTCCAACAACTCGAACTTGATCCATGCCCTCATATGCAATCCGTCCTTGACATTCCCGAACATTATCCTTGGATGCAAAGCCTTGATCTCTTTTATGATGACGAGAGGATGGAAATAAAGGCTGGGGGTTTGACACAGAGCATAAGGAGAATGGCATTACCAAACTTTGTATTGGGAGCTTCGAATGGGAGAATGATATTGCAATGACATGGCACGCGTATTAGAGCAGCACCATCAGACACTTGTTGACGTTGAGTTGAAATTGAAAGGCGGCATTCAGGATGGCGACGACGCGCTTTACACCATAAGTTATCCTTGCCTGAAACGTCTTTCTGTAAGCTTTATTTCCGATATGAATCCTTGTTTTGGTTGGTGGATACCAAGTAAAGCACGTGCACTTGAGGAGTTACGAATGATGATTTCCGTGATCAAGGCCCGTCCTGCCATACTCGATACCAAACCACCAAATCTCAAAAGACTGGTTATGCGGCTTGGAGACGTGCGCAGTAGCGAAGAAGCAGCTATCGCAAGCTATATCGATTATTATGCTCGACAAAAGGAACGATCGCACTTGAGGGATTTAGAGATCCATCTGTATAGTGAACATTTTTCACTCATCCATGAAGCTATCTGCCGTCTGAATCACCTACAACACCTGATGATCGGATTTACCTTTGAATGGGATACATCAAACATGGATCGATTTGTAAAGCAACTTGTCAATGGGTGTCCTCATCTTGTATTCCTTGACATCAATAACAAAAAAGCCCTATCCATCGACTCACTCAATCTCCTGAAACGGTTGGATTCGCTTGAGGAGCTGGTGCTTTCCATCGATGGCATGCAAGGCTGCATTGGTTTCTGCGAGGCGCTTCAAACATTGTCACCATCATTAAAGTGTATTCAAATGTTCCCTAAATCCGCACTGGACCCGATGGATCTTGAAAGTCTCAAAACTTCAAGACCGGATCTCAAGATTGTGGTGAAAAACTATGGCACGTTAGGCTGGGGTTGATTTACACGTAGCTGTCTCTTTGTACTATTCTTATCCCACCCCAATTTTTATACCATAGAATAAATCATAGTCGTAATTGATTCTATTGACGCCTTTTATTTCCATAAACCGTAAAACTACGCTAATAAGACTAGCAAAGTATGCACTATGTCTCCCAGTGGTCTTACCATACCTTCATCCAACGTGAATAGGTCTCCAGTCAATGTACACCAGGTCTGATCCACTTTCCAACATGGGAAGATCCGCCATCCACACGTACCTCATTATCCCAGCCATAATACTTCGCTTTAGTCTCCAGTATACCGATCGATCCAACAACATGGTGATATGATGCAATAGAAGCCAAGATGGAGACCGTGTTATGGTAAAAGACTTGATGGAGCAAAAAAGTGCCGTGCAGCTCGTAATCCTTGATGTCGATCGGATAGATGGTACATCCATCATAATGAAACGCATGAAGGTGCATAGCGGTGATCCTTGGCCAAGTGCCTGTTGATTGATTGATGATGGTGATGATGATGAGCAGCTTGAAAGACATAACCCCCACCTTTGAATCCTGATAACGTTGCCTGCCACAATATCCACCTATCTCATACCTGTAACCATACCAACGAGAATCTGGGCAACTTTGCGAGACAACTGGTTTGCCGGTGTCGTATGGCCAAGTTGGTACCACTTTAGTGACACGATGAGCAAGCTGAACCCAAAGCTATTGTGCAAGTGAAAAAACAGCCATTGTTGCCAAACTAGGAGCGCGTCATCACCAAGCGTAAAAGTAGTTTGTGGGATACAAGTAGCTGAAGCGGGTACAAGGAAAAAGCAGCCAAGCGCAGTTGTCGTAGAGATGGCGCGTAACCAAGAGACACATGCTGGGATGTCAACCCATCTGACGGCAAAAAGACAAAGGAAAGGTGGTCGGCAAGGAGAGTAAAAATAAAAAGTCAGAGAGAAAGAGGACTGTTGACTGGGCGACAGGAATTTATGCTTCGGGGGAGTGCTGGCATTGGCCACGATCTTGTTCATCAGTCTAACCCACAATGACACGCTCTATTTGGCATTCATGCAACCTATCTAAGCTTCCTGCTTCTTCTAAAAAATATGCAAAGCTTGTCCACGATTCAACCACTCAATTGCACCAATCTCTTGAACCAGTCCTATCAGCCTTGAATCTACGCGCCATTGGGTTGTCAAAGTGTGCCAACTATGATGCTGCGCTTCACGATGCGCAGCTCATGCAACAGCTATCGCCTTCTTCAGCACTTGGATATATCCGTGAAGCCGACATTTACAGTGAACAAGGAAAACAGCGCCAAGTGATCGATATCTGCAGCAAGGGGATGAGTAGGGTGGACACCATGGATACGCACTATGCAACACTGCAACGAGCCAAAATGGATGCTGAGGAACGCCAAAACACCCGCATTGACTTTGTCAGTCAACTACCTCTCGACATTGTAACTGTAACTCTCATTCCTTTCTTCATGGATCGGCTTCCTTTGCTATCGGATGTACCATACCCCTATGTGGAAGTGTCCAAGCTATGGCGAGGCCGTATTGTTCAATGCTTCGGTGGATTGCGCTTTTCTGTTGGATACCACGAAGAGTACGATGTGAAATTCCTCTCGCAAGTCGTTCAGTTTTCTCAGGATATCAAGGAATTGTTCATACATCAATATGATCACGAGAGAACATGGCTAGGTGATTTACTGCGTGACAATGACTTTTGCTCGTTACGGCAGTTATCCATGGGACGTAAGTTTTATCATGCATGCATTTCTTGATATACTCGTTTACTTACCATAGCTTATTTAGAATACATGAATGATAATGTTGACCACTTTGTATCATCGCTGCGAGCAATCAGCAGTACATTGATCGACTTGGATATCGACGTAGAAATCGGGCGCATACTACCCATAGACCAGATAGTGCTGACCTGCCCCAACTTGGTTTCGCTCAACCTTCCTCAATCACGTGTTGCCGATCTCGTCTCTCTCCCCATGACAACATGGCCCAATTTGAAAAAGTTGACCATTAATAGAGCACAAGAGCCTGTTACCTGTGATCAGTTCATAGGGATTTGGAAACGTTTTCCATCACTCAATCACCTTGAACTTCATCCATGCTCCGATTTGCAATCAGCACTCATCGTTTCCAATTACCTTCCAGCAATGAACGGTCTCCATATTCATCTATCTGATATGGGTACTGGTATCACTTTCACGGATCAAGGACCCTCCAGTGAAACGCCTGCGATTACGAAGATTACAATTGAGAGCCTTATACAGGCGAATGGTGATACCTTTGCAGATGTCGGCTCTGTATTAAAGCATCATCGGAAGACTATTGAGGACTTTTGTTGGGCTATGGATGGCGAGAACGTCAACAGAGATATATACGACATCCAGTACCCTCAGCTAAAGAAACTTATTCTGAATAAATCCGGATGGTGGATACCACGCAACGCACCGTTACTAGAGGAGTTGACATTGTCATCCCGAACAATCAACAACCACCCTGCAGTTCTCGATACGATACCACCCAGCTTGAGGACGCTTGAATTGAAACTGAATGAGGTGCCTGAACTTGTCGACACATCATCCATCAAACAATATCTCCTTCGATTTGCCCAGCATTCACATCTACACGAACTCGTTATAATTTCCCCCACCATGGACAACATATTCAATGTGGTTGATGCTATCTGCCACCTTAAGCAGCTACAGCGATTCGCGATCATCATTACTATGCGGCCTGATTCGTCTCAACAGGACAGGTTCCTTGATCAGCTTGCACGAGGGTGTACCAATTTATCCTGCCTTGAGATCTATTGCTTGTATAAAGGACTATCTACGCATTCAATCAATACTCTGAAACAACTTGGAAATTTAAAGCAGTGCTCATTCGCAATCGATCCTACTAGCGACGATGGCATTTGGCATGCACTTGAAACGTTTCCACAGCTCAAATGTATCCGTATTTACCCTGCGATGCCATCCCACCGTATGGGAATCAGGCGTCTCAAGGAAAAAAGACCTGACATGACAGTCTATCTCGATCAAACATTCACACGCTTCTGAATCACCTTTTCTGTGTTGTATTCCCTCCCATGTTTGATTATTACTTTTCGTGCACAAATAAAAACTTGACATGCATATCCATAAACATTTTATTTCCATCACCAAAAGTTTACGCTAAAACAGCTATATAGCCCGCTACATTTCAACCCCAAGAACACTTACCATATCCATTGTATCCTCCAACGTGTAGACGTCCCCAAGGAATTGACGCTAAATCCAATCCTCTTTCAATAAGCATATCCAAAAGATCCATTATCTAGAGCTTCCTACCTTATTAGCCCAAAAGGCATCGACCCCCATCCATGCATTACTTGACTGCCAGGATTGTACACACGATCACCGATATCCAATAGCATCATCCAAACAATATCGTGACAAGATGTAATCGAAGCCAAGATGGAGACCGTGTCATGATAAAAGGCTTGCTGGAGAAAAAGTACCGTGCAGCTCGCAATCCTTGTTGCAGATTCGGTTGATGAAGTATCCATGATTAAGCAAGTGCACGAGTATACATAGAGATGGTTTTTCGACAAGCATCTGATGACGGCGGCGATAATGAGCTGCTTGAAACAAATAGCCTTTGTTAGTACCCTGCCAATGCTATCTCCCATTGTATTACACGTACCTACCTTGATAACCATGCCAAAGCGCATCCAGACCAGTTTGCCGGTATGGTATGACCAAGTTGGTGCCTTCGGTAGACAAGATGAGCAGGTCGAATGCCAAGGTATTGAGCAAGGGAGATGACAGCAATCGTTGCCAAAGTGGGAGGCCTCATTACCAGGCGTAAAAGTAGTTTGTGGAATACAAGTAGCTGAAACAGGTACAAGGAAAAAGCAGCCAAGCGCAGTTGTGGTAGAGATGACGCCCGTAACCAAGAGACGCATGGTGGGATGCCAACCCATCTGACGGTAAAAGACGAAGGAAGGTTGCGGACAAGGAGAGAGTGATAAAGTATAAAAGGGAGTGCAGTGTGTGTGTGAGTGTGCAACACTGGCAAAAGAGATTTAGGCTTGGGGTGGCCTGATCCTGGTATTGACTATAATGACCTTGTTTCCCAGCCAACCATCCATGGCAGACTCGATTTGGAACGATTTATGCAGACAGCCCAGCACTCTCAAGGCTTCTTCTGAAAAATACGCACAGCTTGTTCACGATTCAACCACTCAACTGCAGCAATCCCTTGAACCCATCTTGTCAGCTCTGAATCTACGCGCCATTGGTTTGACAAAGTGCGCCAACTACGATGCTGCTCTTCGCGATGCCAAAGTTATGCAATACCTATCGCCTTCTTCAGCTCTTGGTTATATACGAGAAGCCGACATTTACAGTGAACAGGGAAAACAGCGCCTAGTCATTGAGATATGCAACCATGGACTCCGTATGGTCGATACCATGGATACGCACTATGATACATTACAACGAGCCAAGATGGATGCTGAGCAGCGTCAGAGTAAACGGGTCGACTTTATCAGTCAACTACCAACCGACATGGTGATTTCAACGCTCATTCCAATGTTTGTGGATGATGCTCCTATCAGTTCACTGCTGCCCAACCCCTATTTGGATGTATCCAATCTATGGCGAGATCGTATTGTTCAATGCTACGATGGATTACGCTTTTCTGTTGGGTACCCAGGAAGCCAGGATGAGGATATTCGATTGCAAGTCATTCAGTTTGCTCAACATACCAAGGCATTCTTTATAAATCGATACGGCCATGGAAGATGGCGAGCTGATTTACTGCGAGATCATGACTTTTGCTCATTACGGCAGTTATTCATTGATCGTAAGTTGTGTTCATTTCTTAGCATTCATTTACTTAACTATACCTTGATTGATTTAGAGTGCATGAATGATCACGTTGACCAATTTGCATCGTCGTTGAAATCAATCAGCAAGACTTTGACTCATTTGAGTGTCGAAACGGAATGCGCGTTACCCATAGACCAGATAGTGCTGACCTGCCCCAACCTGGTGTTCCTCGATCTTACCCAATCACGTGTTACCGATCTCAGCTCTCTCCCCATGACAAACATGGCCCAATTTGAAGAGGTTGACCCTTCACAGGGTACAAGAGCCTATTACCTGCGATCAGATCATAGGGATTTGGAAGCGTTTCCCATCACTCAATCACCTTCGACTTCAACCATGCACCGATATGGAATCAGCACTCATTGTTTCCGATTACCTTCCCTCAATCAACAACCTGCATATTGTTGCATTTGAGAACGATACTGATATTGAGTTCTCGTATCACGATCCTCCCCGTGAAACATTTGGGATTACGAAGATTGCAATTGAGGGCTTTGCGAATAATACGTTTGTGGATATCAGCTCTGTGTTAAAGCAGCATCAGAAGACCCTTGAAGACCTTGAATGGTATATGAGTGGTGAGAGCGACACCGGGGTTATTTACAACATCCAGTACCACGCCTAAAGAAACTTATTCTCGACCAATCCGGATGGTGGATACCAAGCAACGCACCGTTACTAGAGGAACTGACAATGACATGGCAAGCAATCAACATCCATCCTGCGGTACTCGATATGATACCACCCAAGTTGAAAAGGCTAGAGTTCATGCTGGATGTAGGACCTGACATTGTCGGCACTTCAGCTATCAAACAATACATCGATCGCATTGCTCGCTATTCACATCTACACGAACTCATTATGAATTCCTATACCATGGACAACATTCTCGATGTGGTTGATGCTATCCATCGTCTTGAACAGCTTAACCGATTGATGATCAGAGTTGGTGCACATTGTGATCCGAATCAAATGAATGGATTTGTTGACCAGCTTTCAAGAGGATGCCCCAGTTTAACCTGCCTTGAGATCAACTGCAGAAATGGACTATCCACGCGTTCAATCAATGCTTTGAAACAACTTGAAAATCTACAGCAGTGCTCGTTCTCAATCGATCAGACCAATGACAACGATGACAGCATTTGGCATGCACTTGAAACATTTACGCAGCTCAAACGTATCCGTATTTATCCTGTGATCCCATCCAACCTTATTGGCATCAGGCATCTCAAGGAAAAAAGACCTGACATGATGATCTATCTTGACCAGTTTTTTAGATGCTTCTGAACGATCTTTGCTGCGTTGTATTCCCTTTCCCCAAATACCTTCCCCATGATTGGTAGTCATTTCTTATCTATTGTCGGTATTTCAATAAATGTACAAAAGTAGTATACAAAGAAAAGGGAGGCACAAGTAACAATAATGGGAATAGCAAGTAAAGAAAGCCAATAAAGGAAGGACCAGCAAGAGGATGGGAATGAATGTAGCCAAAGGATTGGATTGATCATAATGAAATGTTGTTAGTATTCATAATAAACTTAATCCTTCATCGTTAACTTACCTATGTAAGGATGAGCGAGGCTTCTCCCGAAGGTACAACGCCAGATACAGCAAGTGACGTACAAGCCCAGGATAATCAGCGTGATATGTTGAATTTTTACATGAGACAATATTCACATAACAGCTGACTGGCGAATGCACGTTGGATATCCATAGAAAAAGCAAAGAGATGGCACAAGGCAAGAGATATGGCACAAGGCGAGACATGGCACAAAGCAAGACATGGCACAAGGCGAGAGAAAAGGCACCACACAAGGGCAGAGAAAAGCACCACACAAGGCCAAACTCTGTCATCATCCTGTGCAACCTGTCAACATGCACAAGCACGTCATCGAAGATCATTATCTATTTACGGAACAATGAACAACTCGGCCTTCGGCGCTTTTGACCGCAACTCTTTCATCATACAAGTGATCATCCATGCATGATTACGTCTCCTGTCATTTTTGACACCTTACATCATAGACTTTTTATACTCTTCGCTGTTGTAGCATTGCAGGTCCCATAATCAATCGTTGATATATAAGGATAGCAAGCTACTAAATGGGATACATGAAGATCGTCTTACTTACAGTCAAGAGATTTAGTTGATAAAAGACTAAGGATGTCGGTCGTCGACATTGCCTGTATTTATATACATACATCTAAACTACGCTAAAGCTATATCGTATCTAAGACATCGTTGTCTATAATCTCAGTGAAACTAGCGTATCTTTTAGCTATAATGCTACAGCTGTATACCTATATAATAGAAATATCCTTGAACCAATTGTATCACTTTACATTGCGTCATTGATAGGTTAAAGAAATCCCCCCATATTGTTATCCTCCACCTTTGTATACATTTTTATCCTTGCACCAATGATGAACATCGTTACATCATTCTTTCCTTATTCCTTTTTACTTGCGATAACTGTGCAGTCGTCATTGTGCATTGCTGCGGCAATCATACAAAGCTTCAGGCACATGTTGTATCTAAAATACGTCATAGGGAATTGACTTCAAAAGATATATAAACCCCCAATATGAAACGAATAAACCAGCAGCTTTGCTCACAATTTACTTTAACTGAATCTCTGTCAAAAAGTCCTCGCAAGCCAAAAGAGCTGCCAGAGGCATACTTATCTTTGAATCTTCGATACAACTCTTGTTATCCAACTCAACTTCTCTTTTGCCTGTCTCGGCACCAACATCTTTTTCTTTTCTTATCACCCATTAACTTAGGTGATGCACTCTTCCCAAATCTTAGCCTGTCTCGGCAACCCCATCTTTTCTTCCTCATCCAATTTCTAGCCTGTCTCGGCACAACCCATTTTCTTTATCTCTTCTCTTAGCCTGCCTCGGAATCAACACCTTTTTTTTACACCTTTACTTCAGCCTGTCTCGGCAATCAATTCTCCTACTCAATCTATCTCTCTCATACATTCACATCTTCCTTTGATACTTTTACATAAAGTATCTGGTGCTCACTACTCGTTTCTCTATAACCACGTTATTTACGACTTGAGATTATCCAATAAACATCCCCTTTCAACATCCAAACCATTATCTTAGACGTGGTTCTCACTTTCGAAGACCACATCCACACAACCGAATCCTCAATCCCTGTACAAAAACCTCTGCCTTACACAAGATCAACACTTCATCGATCAAGAAATTCAATCCTTGCTCCACAAGAAAGCGATCGAATTTGTTCCAAAGACTTCTGGTTTTCGCTCCCACCTTTTTACTATTCCCAAGAAGACAGGTGATCGGAGACCGGTGCTCAACCTAAAACCTCTGAACCAATACG
This sequence comes from Lichtheimia corymbifera B2541, assembly GCA_000697475.1. Taxonomy (NCBI): domain Eukaryota; kingdom Fungi; phylum Mucoromycota; class Mucoromycetes; order Mucorales; family Lichtheimiaceae; genus Lichtheimia; species Lichtheimia corymbifera. Next base: position 12,560 of record JNEU01000693.1, read on the forward strand.
TACAATGTCGTCATTTCAAAATGGAAACAATGAAGCAGATTTGCACCTTAATCCAACCCACCATAGATTTTCTAACCAGTATCGATTTGAAGGACGCCTTCCTACACGTGCTCGTTCATCCTTCATCATGTCGATACTTGCAGTTCGTATGGCGTCATCGCGTGCTGCAATGGCGAACCTTACCATTCGGCCTATCTCTCAGTCCAATGGTGTTCACAAAAGTTATTCGTCCTCTGCTTCGTTGGGCCAGAAGGAAGGATATTCAGATCTCAGCATATTTAGACGATTTGTTAATCATAGCACGAGATCGTACATATCACCTCACTCCGTCACACCCGATTGTTGCAACACAAGCTTCCAGAACTCGGTTTCCACATCAACATTAACAAGTCCTCACTGATTCCATCTCAAGAACTGGAACATCTGGGTTTTCGCATCAGCACACGGACCATGCAGCTTCAAGTACCTCCTTATAAGGTTCGGGATTTACCGAGCAATGCATCACGTCTCCTTCTCAAGACTCATTGCCCCATCAAGCAAGTGGCATCCTTTATCGGCAAGGTCTACACCGATGCTTCTGATCAAGGTTGGGGCATTGTGTCACAAGCACAAACATGGCACGATCAATGGACACCTCAGGAATGTACCCAACACATCAACTGGAAGGAATTAATGGTGATTTGGAAAGCTATTCACATTCCCCATTTCATAGGCAAGTGTCTCCAAATTTATTGCAACAACATGACCACTATCGCATACGTGAACAATTTTGGGGGCACTGGTTCACCACACCTTATGGATCTAGCCAATCGGATTTGGACTCATTGTCTCACCATCAACACAAGGCTTCACCTCAAATACATCCCATGTTCCCATCCATGTTCAATCCAGCGGGTTCTCCATCACGGCGACTGCAACAGCAAATCGAATGGAGAATTGCCCCTCAGTATTTCCATCATCTGGACACAGCATGGGGTCCTCATCACGTGCACCTATTTGCCACACGACTCAACAAGCAGCTTGCTCGGTTCGTCACGTGGCATTGGGATCCACAGGCAGTAGCTATGGATGCCATGAACATATCATAGACAAGCATGGGCAGACTTTACATCTGTCCTCCTTGGAATCTCTTGGCACCCATAGGTGGATCCATAAGTTACAGCAACTGTTGACTCCGGTTACCCCATTCCCAACATCCATGAGCTATTCACCAGGTTGGGTGGTACGAAGTATTTCACGATTATGGATGCACTCAAAGGCTTGTAGCAATTACCTTTGGCTGAAGAGTCTCATGATCTTACTGCCTTTGTGGTCAATTGTGGTGGTTACGCTTGTGATAAACGAAGATGAAATATAGAATAAAACAATGGAACACGAAATAATGAGTCTCTTTGAGATTGATGTTTTTTCTGAAGATGATGCTCCAGTGCTTTTACATCTTAATTCTAGTATCGGGTGTATAGTATGCAAATAGGAGAGGATGCCAGAGATGTATATGATGTGCAAGTAAATGTTGTCACATTAGATCATGCGTATGTATGAATAGGAGGTAAATAAACAAAGACCAACATGTGTCGTATTGTTGTGATAACAAATGTTTAACCGATATCCTCAGTGTCCTCTTGCTATACATGTGCACCACAACGCTCAATGGAGATGGTGTCGATTGGCTGTGGGTTTGAAGGGAAGCCCTGGTGTTTGGCAGTCGGTTATGGATGAGGCTTTCAAGGAGGCGATTAACCAGTATGTAATGGTGTACATCGATGATCTGATCATATTCAGCAAGACTTTTGATGATCACGTGAGGCATTTGAGAAGTGTTTTACATATGGCCGAAGAGAACAATCTATCGTTCTCGTTGAAGAAATGCAAGGTTGCTTACCTACAGCTGCGAATCTTAGGATATATGGTGGGGGCAAGGATGGAATAAAAAACAAGAATCTTGATTTTTATTTATTAGAGGAAGACAAGGTACTACATATTTTACAGAAAAATCACAATCACATGTTAGCTGGGCATACTGGCGTCAAGAGCACCTTTGTTAAGATCAGTCGACTCGACATTATTGGTAGCCGAAAATATTTGAAGACGGGAGGCACTATGTATTATCATGCGAGGTGTGTCAACATTTTGGACCAAAGGCGTCGACATTATGAATACACATTCCACCATCCCAACCCGATCCTCACAAGTGTATGTACAACTTGACCAGCGAGACATCACCAACGACGACTTAAGTGCCATACCATGTGGATTATACCAACGTAATGAATTTTTCCTCAAGCTCAAGAAGCTAAAGACAATCGAAGAGTTAAGGGAAACAGTGCGCCTGGCTGACCAATGCAGATCAAATCCTCCATCTACGCGTGGTGTTGTACAAGCGATGACCCATGAAAATCCTCAAGATAAGCCTATTCAACTCATACACAATACTCAACGTAATAAAAAAATCATTGGAAGCAAGGATGCATAGCCTCATGCAACAAATGGATATGTTGGCCGTTATGTAATACAAGATGCTTGAGAAGTCAGTAGATAAACTAAGACCGCCATCGAGATTGGGTGGAAGCTACAAGCCAGTGTGCTTTAATTGTCATAAGCAAGCGCAGTATATAGATCAATGTCGCATGAATGCGGGGGTTGGGGTGCATCAGACTACGTGATCTCGCAGTGCAATTCAGCAAAGGGACAGTCAAGCAATGTGTATAATCCAGCCACCCAACGTGATCTTGTCTCAGAAGCGATCAAAAAGATTGGTGACACAGGTGCAGATCAATAGGATTTTCTGCAGGGCGACCATTGATGGTCGCCCATAAGGACAAAAACCCTGTAAACCATATCCAAGTGGTGCGTATTGTGGATAGTACTGAGGCAAGGCAAGATGAAGCACAAGGAGAGAGCTCAAGAACGGACCGTGATCCAGGCCCATCGAGAACACAGCAGCAACCTGCTCAACAACAGCAGCCATCAGGATATGTACCACCCATGAGCATGACACCCTTCACTTTTCGTATATCAGGGAATCAGAAAAGTGGAGACAAAAGGCTAAGGATGGATCCAACTCATCAAGACTTGAGGAGATAATGCTGAAAAAGAAGGCTTCGTGTGGTGTCCATGACATATAAGTGAGGTAATCATGCGTAAGGGGCTGCATAATGAAAGTAAAATTAGTCCATGTTAATACAACGGTCATACATCCATGCATAATCAATACCCATGTACATCTTGAATCTATATAATGCCCATCATCTACAATAAACAATCGACATCAGATTCTCACAGTATTTTCTGAGCCTATTCATTGATCTTCCATTGCAAACATCACATTTTTTACTGTGAATTTTCATTATGTCGTCAAACAAAGTCAACTCTCCTACTCCTATGGATATGGACAATGTACCACAGGAAAATCCTTCTGGTACCCAAATTCAAAAGCAAAAACCTCAAGATCCTCGTATGCGCAAGGCTCTTGAAGCCTTTGCCAAAATGCAGGCCGATGTCGAAAAACTTGAGCACGTTTATAATGACGTAGCCTTGTGCGATGATGTTGAACCTGCTGAAAAGCAACGCAAAAGAGAGGAGCTTATCAAGGCCCAAGATGGCTTGGAAGATTCCAGAAAAATATGGCGTAAGCAGCATCCGCAACGCCTTGAGTTCCTATCGTTGGAAGAGTCTGAGCAAGAAAGGCAAAGACATCAAGCCCGTGAAAGAACGGAGTTGCATGTGGTCCCAAAGGACTTGCCCGTTTTGCAAATCGCTGGTGGCTACAAGTGGCACCCACAGAAGGTTGTTCACAACTCAGCTGCCGCCTTTGTACGTGCATTTGAACGGGAATTGGAGGCCCATGGTCTACCTATTGAAAAACATTGGGAACGTTTGCTATCTCGAGCTTTGAACGACCCTCAGTATCTTTGGCTAAAGGACCTTATGGCATCAGACAGAAGTATTGTTACATGGAAGCAGGTGTCAAACCAAATCATCACGAAGTATGATACTCAAGTGCAACGCTATCGCAGCATGAGACGCGTTGTGCGTATGCAGCAAGGAGCTAATGAGCCACTCAATTCTTATGTCGTGAAGTTTCAACAATGGAGCTTGGAGGCCAAAATGCCTCATGGGTTGTTGCTCAACATTATTTTCCTCTCATCCTTGCAACCCAAGTATGCTGAACAAGCATTATTGGCGATCGTCAACCATTTCGGTGCCGAGATGCCTGAGGACTTGGAAGAGGTATGCAAGTTGGTATCAGCCATGAAAATGGCCGAAGTTGGTGAGAAAAGGGAAGGCGAACAATCGCACAACAATCGTCAACAACAACAAAAGCGTTTCAAATCGAACTCGGATGACAAGACCAAGCAAAACAAGCGTTGCCGCTATTGCAGTAAGCAATGGCAACCAGGCCATCGTTGTCAAGAATATTTTGAACAGCGGGGCAACAAGAATCAAAAAGACATGGTGCAGAGAGCTGCACGCTTGAATGATGGTGACGAAGTAGTAGATACTACCTTGCCATGTAAGTTGCAAAGATCCAAATATCAAGATGAGGTATTAACACCCATCACTATACAGAATCATATGATCAAAGCTTTGGTGGACACAGGTGCCACATTTTCAGCTCTAGATTTGGATTTTGTCAATAAAGCACATATAAAATATAACATGGTAAAGGGCACTATCACTCTTGGTTCAAATAATCATGCGGTACCACGTATTGGTCGCACAGAAACTGTCAAAGTCTTCTACAATGGAAAAACATATTATAGAGCCTTTGAAGTCATGAAATTGACAAGAGGCCATTCAATGGCAATCGGAATGGATTTTATGTCCACACTTGGAATTGGATATGTAGGCTTGGCTACATCATGGACCACACCTGTGAAACAGGAAGAAGTGGAAATTGATGATGCACCATACAAGCCTGATGCAGCACCAGCTGGTAGTACAAAAGCAATGCATGAATTTATGTGCGCCATTAGACCGTCTTTGGACGCCAATGCTAAAATTCCTAATGGTACTTTTTGTAACATTCCTCAATCCATCATTGAATTGAACACCCCGCAAGGTGTGGCATGTTACAGGCGTCAGTATACTTTCCCCATCGCACGAAGGGAAATTGTCAACAAAACCGTCAATGAATGGTTAAAAGAAGGTATCATAAAAGAGGTTCCTGCCAATATTGATAATCGGTGGAACAGTCCTTTGACTTTCGCACCCAAGAAGGATATGACTGGCAAAAAGGTTGGTGTTCGACTTTGCCTCGATCCGAGGCACATAAATCAACATCTACCAGATGACCGTCATCCTCTCCCTCTTATTCGTACAATCTTTGAGCAATTAACTGGAGCCAAGGTCTTTAGCACCTTGGATCTAAAAAGCGCTTTTCATCGCTTCAAAATACATGACAAAGATCAACATAAAACTACGTTTACATCAGTAAACGGCAGACAATACATGTTTGTGGGCTGTCCTTTTGGGCTTAAGCCCATATCAGCTAAATTCCAACGTGTTATGCAAATTTTGTTTGATGATCTGCCCTTTGTCACCACTTTTGTGGATGACATCGTGGTCTATTCTCCTAATCTTGAGCAACATGCTCTTCATGTGCGTACCGTCGTGCAACGGCTAACACATGCTAATCTTTTACTTAACCCCAATAAATGCCACTTTGCGCAACGCATTGTATATCTTCTTGGCTTCCGTGTTTCAGCGGAAGGCATACAGCTTGACTCCAGAAAGGTCACCAATGTTTTGGATTGGCCGAAGCCTTGTACGGGCAAAGATATCCAACGTTTTTTGGGTATCGTCAATTATTTCCGGGACCACATACCAAATGTGGCCCGCCTGACAGCACCCTTAGACAGACTAAGGCACGCAGGTGACTTACGTGACACTTGGACATCTCACCATGATGCCGCGTTTTATAATATCAAATATGCAGTCTCGCATGCTCCTATGCTGCGACATGTTGATTTAAGTCGCCCTTTCCACTTGGCTACAGATGCTTCCAATGATGGAATCGGTGCAGTTTTGTACCAAAAATATAATGGTCGTAACAAGATCGTGGGCTTCATGGCTCGCGCATTAAGCAAATCAGAACGCAATTATTCTGTTACAAAGCGTGAACTCTTGGCAATCATTTTCGCCTTTAAAAAGTTTCACAAATTCTTATGGGGACAACCCTTTACACTCTATACCGACCATAAAGCTCTTGTTTATTTACACACCCAGAAGGATCCCAATCCTATGATGGTTAAATGGCTGGATACCCTGTTAGATTACCAATTTACCGTGGTATATCTACCAGGTATATCCAACATTCTCCCTGACCACTTGTCGCGTTTGTTCTCTTCTACAGGTCAAACGCTGGAAGGGGGTAATGGTATAAAGAATAACAACAATGTGGATAAGGCAGTAAATAGCCCACTTATAATGAGAGCAGTGGATTTGCTAGATATGATGCAACCACCAGTATCTGAAAGAAAACGCATCTTAGAGAATGCTCATCTATTTGGCCACTTTGGCGCTGATGCCATTGTAAGAGCCATACATAACAATGGTATCCATTGGCCATTAATGAAAGATCAAGCTATTGAGCTTATAAGCTCATGTAAAGAATGTCAAAAGTTTAACATAGCCAAAAATGGCTACAATCCACTAAGACCCATAAGGGCATACATTCCTGGCGATCACTGGGCGTTAGACCTAGCAGGTCCCTTGACAACAACCAGCAGAGGCAACAATTATTTGTTGGTACTCGTGGATGTGTGTACACGATATTGTATATTACGCCCTATCCCTGATAAACAATCACACACCATTGTTATGAACTTGGTGCAAATATTTTGCGATTTTGGATTACCACGTATATTACAATCCGATAATGGAACAGAATTTGTGAATGAATTGATGAGGCAATTTAAACGAGCAGCAGGCTTTGACCACCGCTTAGTTACACCGTATCATCCTAGAGCGAATGGTGTAGCTGAGAGATGGGTACAATCATCAATGCGGGCAATTAGGAAACGAGTGCAAGGCATACACAAAGATTGGGACATTTATGTACCCTCTGTACAATTGGCATTAAATGCTAAAGTCAGCACTCGATTGAATACCGCACCATTTTCTTTGATGTTTGCTCGTAAATTAAATGATTTCAAAGACTATCGTAATGATGAAGAATTATCACCAATGCAACGTCATGACTTGCTGCAACGAATTGATGATATGACCAACATAATCTTCCCTGCCATCAAAGAAAGGATCGATGCTGTAACACATAAACAAAAGGGCAAGTTTGATAAAAAACATCAGCTCATCGAGTTTCCCATTGATAGCCACGTGATGAAACGTGTGCTTCAAAAGAAGGGCAAGTTATACCCAGAATACGATGGACCATATACAGTAGTACGCAAAACCAAAGGCGGTTCATACGTATTAAAAGATGAGCAAAATCAGCTCTTGCCAATCGATATACCACCCTCACAACTAAAGCTGATCTCGCATGATGACGTTTTACCAGCGGATCAGGTATATGAAGTGGATTACATTGTCACACATAACCAACAAAAGGATGGCACTTACTTATATAAAGTGCGATGGAAGGGATACCCTCCTGATGAGGATACCTGGGAACCTTATCATCACTTTTCCAGCCCTAACATTATCAGTACCTATTGGGAACGATTAGGGGTACCTGAACCATCTCAGGCACAAACAAATACCCAGCATGAAAATACCACCACACCTTCTACTTCTCGAAAACGATCTGCCACCACATCGAATCATACTCGATCCCCTAAACGACTTCGTCGTTAATATCTCTCTCACGGCAACAGCCTGGAAGGGGGTAATGTGGTGTCCATGACATATAAGTGAGGTAATCATGCGTAAGGGGCTGCATAATGAAAGTAAAATTAGTC
>JNEU01000695.1:0-98085 GCA_000697475.1 Lichtheimia corymbifera B2541
GAAAAAGGCGGCTGCGGATTCTCTGGCTCCTTTTATATTCCTCTCGAGCGGCGGTTTAATGGTGTTTGGTGTGACGGCCTGGGAACAATGATCATGTGTTGCCAGACAGCAATCCAAAAAAGGGTGACCAGAAGATAATAAACCTATTCGTACTCATAAGATAACCATCGCTTCATGGTAAAACAATACCATATCACATCCAAGTGCACCCAAATAGTGCTGCCTTGAATTTAAATCACATGACAGCATTCAACAAAGTGGCAGATTGCAGAAAGTCAAGGCTGCTGCATGATGCTTGCATTTAACTCAGACATGCCGGTTCTCTCTTTGAGACATATAACACACACTTTTTTGCTACATATGATGATCACTTCTTTTATTTACGTGTACCTATTGTCTATCAATGATAATGGGTGGATGGTGTGTGTATGTGTGGAGTAATTAAGGGCTTCAATGTAATAACACTGCTGGGTGAATTCAAATTTGGGGACAGCAGCTCCACGGCTTGACACAAAGTGTCTGTTCTCTTTCTCGACTCTCGGCTTTTATCCCATTCACAGCACGATCAAGGTAATGTATTATAAAAGTGTGCTGTTGTTGGTTGTGAGGTACTAATGTAGTTCTGAACAGGCGTACTCAAGTGTGTCCATGTGCTGAGGAATGAGCGTGGTTGCCATGGCGATATCGTTGCTATTCCCGCTCTACGCTTGGTGTCAACAGGTACATTCAAAGCCTCAATGTAGCAGCCGAACTTGTTCCATTGACGTGTTAGCTTGTGTAGAGGGCATTGAGGTTGGCTCGTTTGGCGTTTTGTTTCGGCTCAACTACACACACCATGGTTTTTCGGTTTCCAGTAAAGAACAGCGAAGGGTCTTTATATGTATATGGATAAGGCAAGTGCAGCTAACAACGACAAGGAAAAAGGTGCTTGATGCGATATTGAATGGTGTTATTATTGAATAGGTTTCTTTGGTCAGGCAATGCAACTTTGGGCATCATCGTCTCTTTGGGTTCGACTCCCACCTGCACCTTTTGGTCATTTGACGCTCTTTTCGTGGATTATGTTGGAGGCTACTGATGGGAGGACCATTTTTCTTTGTTGGAGAGGATGATTGAGAACAACTACGACATCGATGGTTCCTGCACAATTGCTTTCTTTTTTATGAGACAACGATGGCAATTACAACGAGATACGCAACGACATTGATAAGGACAATGACACAGGCAAGTGTGGTTTTATGTTTCTCTTGGCAAGGTGATGGCTACTTGAGAAGGAAATGTTCATTTGTAGCTATGTCTTGGATGGTTCTCACAATGACGGCGACTTGAATGGATGGAAGCCACCATGGCGAAGAAGAAGTTACAAGCGTCGTTTATTATCCTCTCGGATTTAGCTAGCATATTCCTTTCTTATTGTTGGTTGTGGATTATATCTCATTGGATGAAATAAAGGTGGTCTTGTAAATCATACATGTGTCTTCTCAAATGTAAAAGCATGTTTCAATACGATGCACTCCTAAGATATTCCGCTTGAAAAAAGGACAACTGCTGCATAGAAAACAGGTAGGTGCAGTATTATGATGACAGAAACGATGATCCGAAACATTTATTGAAGCTTTTGATAATGGAGGCATACAGCAGCTCTAACGTAGTTCGCTAATGGATGGATGAAGGCACAGGTATGCTCCGCCATATACACTCAGTGTCCCAAACAGCATGGAGGTGTCTGATCTCGGCTCCATTAGATCGTGGAAGGTCCATCAGTCAAGCATCGCAACACAGACATAGACCTTAATCAACAAAGCACTCGATCGCAGTTATACTCTTGCTGGTGGTTGGTATTATACTCGAGAGCTTGTTGTAGTAATAGTACTTGGTGTATATCGTTGGGTACACGCTGTAGTAGTTGACCATGAGGATTTCTTTTCTCTCTCCTTCCTTTTCCACCACCACACCACTGAAACTCTTATCCCTTTATTGACACGCTTGAATGACCCTTTAAATTCGATAATAAAATACTGTGAAATCGGACAAGCTGAGTAGTAGCACAAATGAACCTGCGGAATGTGTGTCGTGAACCCCTGGTCTGTGCGCAGAATTATACTATATCAAGTAAAGACAAGCTATGTCTCCGCTTCCCTGCTATGTTTCACCATGCACATTACACCTTTTCTTTCAAAAAGTACCCTTTACACACCTAAAAACATAACTTTACTACTGATTCCTACACGCTGAATTGACAGCCAATGAGATTAGAGCCCCAAAAAGGTCACAATAGCCAGTCAGACGTCAGAGCGGGAGTCAAATTGGGATTGAAAGATATAAAAGAAGGGCGGTTCCCCATTTCTTTTTTTCTCTTTTCTTTTCTGTAGAGCACTGGCGAGCGGGAGCAGTCCTTGTGGTTGTTAGACTTCTGGCGGTCGCAATTCCGTGAACAGAGTCTGTGGCACCTTCCAGGTCTTAAAGGTTTGTTTAGGGGAGGCTTACTTGAGTGCGATCGTTCTTGAGCAGTTCTTTATGTTCTGTTCAAGGGCGGTTTTCTTAAGTATGACCTCTCTCTTTGCAATTCTTTTAAGTTCTGGTTGAGTGCTGCTTTCTCTGTGCCTTGGTCAAGGTTGGTGTCCTTGGCTAAAGGCGGGAATGATGAGGCAAACCTCCTCGTGGTCATTCCTGTGAGTACACGAGTTGTTGTTGTAGACTTGTGGAAACCAATTGCCTCTTAGTCTTAGTCTTTTTGAATACAAATCATAATAAACTTGAGCTTTTATAAACACATAATACCTCAAATGAAAGATAAAAGTGCTGCGGCCAACATGAGACCAACGTTGGGTGGGGTTATATTGATGGAACACGCTTAAAAACGCGTTTATAGTTCCCGGACCCGAGTCTTTGGGTTGCATTTTTTCATCGTTTCTGGACAAATGATATATCAAGCGATAGAGAAAAGTCGTGCGATCAATATGATGTATATATTGTGGGGCATATATTTGAGAGATGCGTGGAGAAGCGCGTTTTTAGTTGGTTGACGCGTCCATTTTCCCCTTTCTTTGTCCATAGCTACCTCCACCAAATTCCATCCTTTTTACACGAGTAATACTGCAAACGATAGACAAAGGTCGTGTGATTATTTTGGTATCAATAAAATATATACAAGTTTATGTGGATCACAAGGTAAAGTGGTGGAGAGTATGTGGGGTATGATACAACAGGAGCAAGCAGTAGCGAGCTAGATCGTAAACACTTTCCCCTTCCTTCCTCCATTGCGTTCATTCAGGTCTTTTATTGTTGATTGACACCAAGATCTTGCTATATACTTGTGGCATGGGGGACTAAAAGCTTTGGAATTTCTGTGGACTCAAGATCGCCATGGCCAGCCCAATTGGTGCACTCGTCAGCGTATCCATGGATACCTCTGGCTGTATATGGGAGACCTGGAGACGCAAGCAGTATTGTGAGCATATGGGATCTTCTTGACACGCCCATCGCAGCAATCGACCCACCTTGATCCCTTCTGTACCTTGGTGTCCTTATATGGCTCCTCGATCAACGAAGACGGTGTATGGTTTTCGAACTCTGGGTATGTATGAGCTGCTGGAGAACCAAGAAAAGAATGCTTATAACTGTGCATCATGGAAACAACTAGATCGCAGCATCATCCCTCTGATCTTGGCGCTATATGAAACGCATTTTGCATCCAAATAGTTATTGAGGACTGTAGACAACTATGACAGCTGGTTCAAGTAATAAATGTAAAGAACACAATCAATGGATCTAAGACGATGTCATTCATATACTTGAATGTTTATATAAAGGAATAAGTGTTGTGTTGATGGAGGATAATTTCAATAGCCGTAGCATTTTCTGATAAGGAAAGCAATATGAGTCTATATCCTTTATTCGTGATTCAATTGAGGGGAAGAACAGAGATGATAACATAAGATGAATTCTTTGGCTAGCCTACTCTTAAAGTATCTATATTCCAGAAGCGAGAGACGGATGGCGTTAATCCCAAGCAGCTTATTTATGCGGAAACCTCATTTCAAAGTAGGGAGGGGTAATTTTGATTGGTTGGTAGAGCGAAACACCGTGAGATGGCAGATGTGAATAACGTGAGCGGACAAAGGGAGAGACGCGACGAGTGTCTTTTCAACATGGATCTCGGCCTCGAACGCATTCAGACTTTATTGCGAGCACTCAACAGACCGCAAGATACATTCAAGGTCATTCACGTTGCAGGAACCAATGGCAAAGGATCGGTGTGTGCTTACATGACAAGTGTACTACGACAAGCTGGCCTCAGCGTGGGTCGATTCAACTCTCCTCATTTCCTCGAACCTCATGACAGCATTTACGTGAACGATAGCCCAGTATCCAAGCAAGAATATGAGGCTACTTGTGCTTATGTGGGCAAGATCAACAACGAGCAGGATATCTCGGCCACTTCTTTTGAACAACTTGTTGCTACGGCTCTTTGTCTATTTCGAGATCATCAAGTCGAGTGGATCGTGATTGAAGTTGGATTGGGTGGAGCCTTGGATGCTACCAACATATTCGAGACACCAAAGATGACCATTATTACATCCATCGGTATGGATCATGCAGCAGTTCTCGGAGGAACCATTCAATCCATTGCAGCAGCCAAGGCAGGCATCATGAAGTCAACTTGTCCAGTAGTCATTGCTCCTCAAAACGAACCCCATGCTTTGGATACCCTGATCGACCATGCCAAAAAAGTGAATGCACCATTTAGAATTGCACGAGCAGCAACATGGGTCAAAGGTGCATCATCATCATCAACATTAACATGCCGTTTGGATGACACGACTACTGCTAAAGGCACCATTGAGTATTCAATATCATTACGCGGTGATTATCAACGAGAAAATTCAGCAACTGCTGTGATGGCTCTTTTATGGCTTCAAGAAAACGGTGATATCTCATTTACGATGGATATGCTACAAGCTGGAATGGCAAGGACACGATGGCCCGGAAGATTGGATTATATTGCTATACCCATGTTCGAAGGACAACCACTCCCACCTATGCTAGTAGACGGTGCACACAATATACCAGCAGCAAAAGCGCTACGACAGTACATTGACGATCTTGATCCAACACGAGTGCTTTGGCTTTTGGGCGTGACAGCGGGGAAAGACCTTTCGGAAATGTTGTCAGTACTGCTACGCCCCGATGACACCGTATTGGCTGTACCTTTTTCGCAACCTCAAGGGATGCCCTGGATACATTCAACACCACCACATGAAGTGTGTGAACATGCCATGGAGATTGTTTCGGATGCACGACCTTTGGAAAGTGTTAAGGCGGCTTTGAAGATGATACCCTCTCTAGAATCCTATTCTTTAGTAGTTTTGTGTGGCTCGCTGTATCTCGTAGCTGATTTCTACCGGCTCTTAGAAAATAATAATGACGCATAATTAAAGACATCATTCATCATTCTTAACAGTCCAAATTGCATTAATTAAGGAATAGTACAGAAATTTTTTTATTATGTACGTTGTTGTTGCTGTTGTTGTTCTTCTAATTGACTAGGATGACCTTCCCAGCTCACTCGCACACCGCTATTGGAAAAAGTTGAGTTAGCTTTATTAATGAGGAAACAAGGCTAAACTTACCCGTCATTCCAGTAGACTGAATCGAGCTGCCATCCTTTTTCTTCAAGGGCATCCATGAACCGGGGAATATTCTCTTTGGTCCAAGCAAGACTCTCATCCAACGCATCCATGTATGCATGCCAATCGGTTTCTTTGCTGATGTTTTTGCTGGCAAGGGTATCGTGGAACTTTAGAGCATGAAGAATTGACTGAATGACGTCTTCTGATTCGATATCCTCGTGGAATAAGACACCCATGACGCCTTTGCGATAGCCCAAGAGATAATTTTCATTCTAAAAAGAAAAGAGCTCAATGCACACATGTTTGAATAAAAAAAAAGGCATCACTTACTTTCATGACGTGTGTTGCTGATTGGACTTCGGCTACGGAATCATATGTTTGCTCAGCACTTGCACCCAATTTGAGTCGGATGGATACATGAGAACCTGGCTTGATCCACTCTCCAAATCCAATTTCCCGGGATCGTAGCTCCTTGTATCCTTCGGCTTTTCCACTGTCAATAAATGTCCGGCTAAGAAGAGTTAACTTGGCTTGATTCAACACTTCAAACTCTGCAGCATTGAGCATCTTGATCGTGGCCCATATGTTGATCGGCGTCAAAATACTAAAGGCACCAAAGAGATACAATGGCTCGTGTGATAAAGAAATGACACCAACACCAGTCAGCATGCCCAAAAGATGAGCTGTGGACATTTGTGCATCATCCTTGGCAACGATATCACCGATATTTCCCGTGGTCTATATAACATCCCATACTCCCATCAGTACATTTGTTGCTTGAATATCCCTCCACTCTCCATGTATTACTTACGGCAAAATGCTTGGTAAATGTCATGTGACTTGCTAGCCATATGCTCTCGTGCACCAGATTGAACATATTTCCAACTTCGTTTTGGCGTGAGCCTCGTTGTATTGCAGTGGATGAATTTTACCTGCAGCAAGCGGCAAGAAGAACTTGGGCGACACCACCGAAGTACATAATTGGAGAAAGCATCCCACGGCTGAAAATCCTTCACAGACCTATCATCTTGAGTCAATCCCAATGATGCATGGTTGAAATATTTCAGGCCGCTTACCATCTTCCAAGTCTTAGGATGTGAATCGAACGAACTTGCGAACCGCTTGATGAAAAAGAGCTTGCCAAACTCTCCAATGCCATCCTTCAATACCCTATCATCCCATGTCAACATGAAGCCAATACGCCTGTATCCTATTCCTTGCCGACCTACCATTGGATCGCAACCGCACCTCCTGCTGCTTCAGCTTCGCCAAGGCCTAATGAAGCCAACATGGCCTGTGAACATAACACACCGATCTATGTATACATTCCATCCATCAGTAAAGGATTTGCTTTCGGTAACCGGTTAATCTTTACCGCTGATCCGACATATGTTTCCAGACCAAGCCAAAGGTGAAAAGGCTTATAACAGCTGTGCACAGATTCCGGATACCTTTGAAGCATACCATGTAAGCAATCCAAAACAACCTTCTCGTCCAATATCCCACCATCGCTTACCCGACTGGAAGAAACATTTCTCGTAAAGATTGTCTGATACCACCAAGCAAATGGACATTCCCCTTTTGGTCATCCTTGTTATCGGTGCCGATATGTGTGCTTGATGATGCCACAGTGCTCCCTGAAGACTGCAACCATCGCCATGACAACGGTGGTGATGTTACTGAAGACCCTACACGTGATTTGCTACTCGTTGCAGGTTTGGCTTTGGCTATTGTTTGCAGGCTGGTGTATATCCGTGTGCGTCCATAAACATGTTCTGTCAAAACAGTTGTGTTACTGGTCTCTTTGGATCGTGTGGTGCTGCTCCAGCGATGGCATCGTAATGTCGACCTGATCCTGGTTCCGTGACAAGAAGCTGGAAATCGTTGCTGTATCCGTGAGACATGTTGCCGGAGCATTGTGAGATCTACGAAGAAAAAACATATGCACCCTTGGTGCTCTGTCAACTATTTATACCCAGCGCAGGGTCTGCTCCTCCGCTGCCGCCCGCTTTGTGCAACACATGATAATTTGTACCTTGAGTACCATCTCTTACACCATTGATACCTTTCACCACAGTATACACATTAGCATTTACATAATTCTAATAGCTTAGGGTATATATCACGCTAATAAAAGAACGCCATTGTAAATCAGAGTCGTCCGTCATAAAAGGAAGTGAGGATCCCTTTGGCGTTTATTTACACAAATCATAGCTTTCTTTTATACTACTTTTTGGAATCCACAGCCATTGCATAACATTATCAACAAGATATCGTTCATCATTTACTCTCTTTTTCTCTTTTGCATGCGCACATGGATTGACGTCAATGAAAATGGATATAAGGTTGAACATGGCATAGTTCGTGCTATACGTATGACCCTTGGATGTGCGATCAGACGTGTGTTTATGAGTCAAAAGTGTGTGCTTGGCAGTTATACAGGTTACACAGAAGTTGAAGACTGCTATGATATATGCAAGATTTGGGTAATCATGACAGACAGCTTCAGATGTTTCCTTTTGTTTGGCTTCCTACTATATTATGGATGAAAGGTATAAGCTGCACGTAACTTGATTATTCATTATCACTACAATCTCAAGAGGACAAGTCATGAACCGTCACCATCTATGCATAAAAGCGGATGGCGTGATATTGTTAAAGGTAGTATGAGGAATAAGCGACCTTGGTTCAATTACAAGCATGCTGCAGATGTATTCAATCTAATAACTTCGATGCTAACTGGATCCATTTCGCACCACCGATCTCTTTATTTACGAACGCTCTTGACCTTGATATAGCCACATATGCTGCTTATATAGAAAGCGACATACCGACATTTACTACATGAGCAATTAAGCGTGATGTACAATAATCCCTTATACACGTCTGCCATATTGTATGCTGCCGATAGTGCGTATGATCGAGCTTTCTGGGAAATGCGAATATGTATAGTTTCTTGTAAATGCTTGACCGTGTTTTCGGGGAAGAAGTTGTTCATTCCTTGCCACAAAAGCTTCACTGTAAAGTGTTGCAAACTGAAGAGAAAACGATCCCACAAATCTTGCATATTGTTGAGTCTTGGGATATCCCAACCTAAGATCCCGAGTGCACCATACACGTAATCTTCGGCAAAATAACAAGATCGTCCAGATTTGGCGAATAGAGCTAGTACAGAGCTGAGATGCTGGATGCGTTGAATATCATCGTTTTCTCTTAATCCAAGGAATTCTTGGACAGTACGTGTAGTTACGTCAAGCTCGTTTGAAAGGGCACGTACGTTCATGTCAGATCTACGCATGTCTGCTAGGTATAAGCTGATGGTGTTCATAAACTTCGACAGCAATTCAGCGTCGATGGAGTTGCTGTCACAAGGCATACCGCATACCTCTGAGAGCAATATAACTGAAGATGGAAGGGCCAATTCTTGCAAGGTCCATACGCGTGAAAACCATCGACATTTTCGAATATATCTAGCGGTATCGCGTGCCGTCTGAAGGTCAAATTCAGATAAATATGGCAAGCTCAGGGAGTCTTCAAACCGAGAGTTTATATATAAAACATAGGAGAATGAATTAGGCCAACAATCAACCATAGCAAAACATGTATGGCAGCAGCCATACACACCTCGCATGATGACAGGTGGCAGATCGGTCCTGCAGCATAAGACATCAATCCACCAGTATCCAGGGTTCTCTTGCAGTAGATTCAGGAATGTTTCGCGTTTCTCTTTTCTCATTGGTATTGGGTCCACAGTAGCACCATTTTCATCACTGATAAAGTCGCTCACTTCCCATAGGTTATCCTTTGGATCGGTACCCCATAAATGTGATAGAGCATAGAATTTGCGATCAGGGACGTAAGATGGCTCATGTTTGGAAGGAGTAATAATCATCATTTTGCCGTGTTCATCTTTTGGAGGAACATACAACAAACGGAACTCTGCATGGGTGAACGTGTCTTCTAGTGTCCATAGTTTGTCGAATTCTGTAACAGCCGGAGGTTCCTTTGACGAGGTAGTGATGGTCATGAATGTCGACTACAAGGCAAGGGGATTAGTTATTGGTGCATGTTATTAAAATTAGTTGATTACCCCTGGTGAAAGGTGAGAAAAGAAAACATGTTTACGTAGCAATTTGGAAAGCCTTTATATGTTGGCGCCTCGAGGTTATGTTGTGTAACTTTAGCTTGTGTACATATACAAAGACAACAGCGAATGTGGTACTGCATACCACATCCACCACATCATAGAGAACTTTGTTGATCGCTAACCCGGCAAGCGATAGCACTTTTCGATGCAGTAAATACTTTGGTTGTGCATATTTGCTTTCGGCTTGGCGTAAGTAAAAGGGGTATGTTTGGCAAGAACGCCGTCCCCACATATAAGTGAATCAAAACACAACATAGAGTTTGCGTGGTCAATACGGAATCAGAACCGCTTTCCGATCAGCCTCAAGATGATACATAAAAGATGTTACCATATTCGATCCAACATCCACAAGGGCCGATGATGATACTAAATGATGCAAACGTGCGTGGGTAAAATTAAGGTTGGGTTCTTAGTTTGTGATGTATGGCTTTATTATAGGTATTACTTAGGAGAGAACATATATAGGATCGATTGCTGTTCTATCGTTGAGTGGAGGTAACTGGATCACATGAATCAAATCTTCAGCTATAATAATGCATGGTCGAACGCGTTGCCTAATGTCCGCTGCTGCTCTTGTAACCAAATGGATATCACACAACGCCTCCAGCAATGTGTAATTGAACCTCAACAAAAGACCAAAATCGACCTCGACGACGTACTTGCATCTTCAGTAGTGGGACCAGCTCAGGTTCAGAATCTCAAAGAAAACGTTCAATGTGTCCTTGATAAGTAAGTTGGCTTGGTCGTGGCGCGTCAACTGTTATCCGAGTTTATCACGCTATTCAACGAACGGGTTCAAGACAATGAGGTCAAGAAGCAGGTGCTTACTTTTGCGGTTGAACTTGCTCAGCCTCGTTCAGTGAGCTTTGAAGAGCAGGTAGGCGGATCTATCGACTACTCACAAAAAGGTACTAATCCAGGCCTTTAGTTATCGCAACTACGAGAGAATCTGGCCAAAAAGTGTATGAAGATGAGGAGGATTATCTTGAAGCAGCCAAAATATTACAGAGCATCCAACTTGATTCTGGCCATCGGTAACGTATCATTCATTATTCATCATCCTTTAGGATCGATGTATTAAACGCTTGGTGTCTTTTTCTAGGAGCATTTCGGATGAATATAAGCTTGAGATCTATGTACGAATCATACGGCTATTATTGGAAGTGGACGAGGCTGTTACTGCGGATACCTATCTCAACCGAGCGGCATTGTTGATTCACAACTCGAATGACCTCGTTCTCAATTTGACATTCAAACTCTGCCAAGCACGCATCCTTGACGCCAAACGACGTTTCCTCGAAGCAGCCACCAAATATCACGAATTCAGCTATGAGACCCAAATCGATGAATCCGATCGCCTTCGATGCTTGTAAGTTTTTTCAATCAACAAGATCCATCCATCAACTCACAAGCAATTTTTTAGAATGTCTGCGGTGCAATGTGCTGTGTTGGCAGGAGCTGGTCCTCAACGATCACGCAGTTTGGCTATGCTTTACAAAGATGAAAGGACACACCATCTTGCATCATTCCCAATATTTGAGAAGACGTACATGGATCGTGTGATACGACAAACGAAGTCGCCGAGTTTTTCACCACCTTGCAAACTCATCATCGGCCCCTATTAGCGGATGGTACCACTGTTTTCGATCGAGCCATACGTGAACACAACCTGCTCTCTGCTTCCAAGATTTACAACAATATCACGTTTGATGAACTTGCAGCTTTATTGTGCTTCGAGTGACAAGGCAGAAGTGATTGAAGGTCACATGATTAATGTAAATCGGATGGTTGGCAGCATCGATCAAATGGAGCAACTCATTTCTTTTGAATCTGGAGGAGCAGCACGTGATGAAAAAGTGGGTGGTGAACACACACTCGTGGCAGCAGCTGCAAATGGTTCATCGTCTCAACCCACACGCCGCATCGGATGTTCCCTTTTTGGTCACCCTTATAATCAATGGCGACCTGTGTGTGCTTGATGATGCTACGGTGCTCCCCTGAAGACTCCAACTATTGCCAAGGCAACGATGGTGGTGCTTCTGAGGGCCCAACACGTAATTACTGCTCGTTGTAAGTTTGGTTTTGGCTATTGTTTGGGGTAGATAATATCCATATACGTTTATTAACTTTTATGTCAAAATAGCTGCGTTACTGGTTCCTTTGGGTCGTGTGGTGCTGCTCCAGCGATGGTATTGTAGTGTGGATCTGATCCTCGTTTCATGGCAAGAAGCTGGTGATCGCTGCTATATCGTACCGGAACATTGCTAGATATAACGAAACCATATACCACCCCGGTGCTCTGCCAGGCATTACCATTGATGTATTCTTTCATCACACCATAGACATTGCCCTTTACATACTACGGATAACTTAAGGCAGATACAAGCTATTAAAATAATTCCATGAAAATCAGAGCCATCATGTCAAAAACGGGAAGTGGGGGTTCCTCGAGAAGCGTGTTAGCGTGTACTTGACATTAAGCTTTTATTTTATGCTTTTTGGGATTCATAGCCATTACATCGTTATCTACATAGTATCCTTGCTCGTGTTACTCTCTTTTTCTTTTATTCATGCGCACATGGATTGATGTCAATGGAAACGGATATAAGGTCGAGCATGGTATTTTTTCCTATTATTATATATGGTCCATGGGTGTGCAATGATTACTTGTGTCCATGAATCCAAAATGTGTGCACCGCAGTTATACAAGTTACACAGGAGGTGATGACACCTATGATATATGCATGGTGTAAGTAACGCTGACAGAGTTTGCTTCATATGCTCTCTTTGCTTAGCTTACTATCATTGTTATTAATTGATGGACCAAAGATATCAAGCTGTAAGTATCTTGGTTATTCATTACTCACAATCTCACAACGACAAAGCTATGGACAATCGTCGCCTATGCGCAAAATTGGATGGCGTGATTGCTAAAGATGAGTAATATGAGCCATAAGCGACCTTTGTTCGTTACAAGCATGCCGTTGATGTAATCAATTGGTAACTTTGAAGCCACCTGGATCCAAGTATATTCCGCACCATCAATTCCTTTATTTATTATAATCATTGCGAATGACTTTGCAATACACAACTGTGGATCTCACGCATTCAAGGGCAAAGTAACAATTAACACATGAGCAATCAGCCTTGATGTACAATAATCCCTGATACGCGTCCGTCATACTGCATGCTCTCGATAGTGTGCATGATTGAGCTTCCTCCGAAATGTTGATATGTATAGTTTCTTGGCAATGCTTGAGGGAAGTTTCTGGGTCTGGTTCGAAGCCTGGGTCGTCCAGGATATAATCGGGAGCGCGGTCAGAGTACTGAAAATACTCCTCAATTGAAGGCCATAAAACCTTCACTGCAAATCCCTTCAAACTGGAGAGGAAGCGGTTCCATAGGTCATCCATATCATTCAGTCGTGGGATATCCCAGCCTAAAATACCGAGTAAACCGTACACATAATCTTCGGCATAATAACAGGATCGATCAGATTTGGCGAGTAGATCTAATAGATAGTCGAGCGATTTGAGTTGTTGAACTTTTATGCTTTCGTTGAATACATGGATATCGTTGACAGCATATCTTATGACAAAAAGATGATCATAAAGATAACCGGCATTCTTGTCATAGCCATATTCATCGGTGTTCATGTCAAGCATGTGGTGTTCACTTATCAGGAACATCTGAAACTTCAACGATCCAATCTCGATGGAGTTGCTGTCACAAGGCATATCGCATGTCTCTGAGAGCAATATAACTGAAGATGGAAGAGCCAATTCTTGCAAGGTCCATACACGTGCAAACCATCGACATTTCCAAATGTCCGTAGCATGCTTCCATGCTTCCTTGAGTTTTGATAACGGATAGGGCATGATTTTTGATATCGTATCCGGGGGCCTCGTTTCGTCATTATAGTTTAGAATGAATTCTTCACTGTCAATCTTAAACTGAGGGAGTACAACTGAGAAATATTCAATTGCTTCGGATGGACAATCAACCATAGCAAAACATGTATGGCAACAACCATACACTCCTCGCATGATGATAGGTGGCGTATCGGTTCTACAACACAAGACATCAATCCACCAGTATCCAGGGTTCTCTTGCAGTAGATTCAGGAAGGTCGCACGTTTCTCTTCTCTCATTGGTATTGGTTCCACTGTAGTACCATCCTCGTCACTGATGAAGTCGCTCACATCCCATAGGTTATCCTTTGGATCGGTACCCCATAAATGCGATAGAGCATAAAATTGGCGATCAGGGACGTAAGATGGTTCATGTTTGGAAGGTGTAATAATCATCATTCTTTCATCTTCATCTTTAGGAGGAACATACAGCAAACGGAATTCTGGATGCGTGAATATGTCTTCCAGTGTCCATAATTTGCCGCATTTTGTATCAGCTGCAAAATCCTTTGATGCGCTTGAAATGGTCATGCGCGCTGACTAGAAAGTAAAAGGATTAGCTATTGGAATGTATATATAAATCACACTTGTATACCTGGTAAAGGGTGAGAAAAGCAACCTGATGTTTACGTAGCAATTTGGAAGCTTTTTATACGTTGGACACAGGGCTAGGTCGTGTAACTTTGGCTTATACATATACAAAGACAGCCTGTGTGCCCAAACCCTTCTGACACCACCATCGTAGGGAATCATGTTGATCGTTAAGCGAGGAAACAAATGACACTTTCCATTGTATTGATTATTATGGTCAACGAGGGAATACTATGTGCATGTTTACTTTCGATTTGGTGTAAGCACAAGGTCATGTTTTTGGCATTGATGGCGTTTCCATGGATTATGTGGATCAAAAACCACAGCATAGAGTTTGCGAGATCAATGTACGACGGAATCAGGTACCGCCTTCCAACCAGCCTCAATATGATAGTACATCCGCTTCAAAATTCACATGAGCCGGTGACATTACTAAATGATGAAAACGTCTACGTAGAAGTCACCGGATATTCTTGGTTGTGATGAATGACTTTATTATATCCTTAGAATAAAACATATATACGACGATGGGTAGTATGAGGACATGTATCGATTGTTGTTCTATTGTTGAGTGGGATAACTGGATCACATGGATTGAATCGTCAGCCATAATAATGCATGGTCAAACGCGTTGCCTAATGTCCGCTGGCGTTCCTTTTCCTCTTCTTGCACCAAATGGATATCACACAACGCCTTCAGCAATGTGTCATTGAACCTCAACAAAAGACCAAAATCGACGCATTCACCAAAGTCCTCGACGACGTACTTGCATCTTCAGCTGTCGGTCCAGCTCAGGTCCAGAATCTCAAAGAATACGTTCAATGTGTCCTTGATGAGCAAGTTGGCTTGGTAGTGGCGCGTCAACTGTTATCCGAGTTTATCACGCTATTCAACGAACGGGTTCAAGACGCTGAGGTCAAGAAGCAGGTGCTTACGTTTGCTATTGAACTTGCCCAGCCTCGGTCGGTGAGCTTTGAAGAGCAGGTAGGCGTATCTATCGATCACTCACAAAAAGGTGCTAATCCAGCTTTTAGTTATCGCAACTTCGAGAGAATCTTGCCAAAGTATATGAAGATGAAGAGGATTATCTTGAAGCAGCCAAAGTATTACAGAGCATTCAACTTGATTCTGGCCATCGGTAACGTATTATCCATCATCCCTTGGGTTCAACGCATTAAACGCTTGGTGTTGTTTTTGTAGGAGCATTTCAGATGAATATAAGCTTGGGATCTATGTACGAATCATGCGACTCTTATTGGAAGTGGATGAAGCTGTTAGTGCTGATACCTATCTCAACCGAGCAGCATTGTTGATTCACAACTCGAATGACCTCGTTCTCAATTTGACATTCAAACTCTGCCAAGCACGCATCCTTGACGCCAAACGACGTTTCCTCGAAGCAGCTACCAAATACCATGAATTGAGCTATGAGACCCAAATCGATGAATCCGATCGTCTTCGATGCTTGTAAGTGCTTTCAATCAAAAAGATTCATCCATCCGTCCACTCACAAGCGACTTTTTTTTAGAATGT
The DNA here is from genome assembly GCA_000697475.1 of Lichtheimia corymbifera B2541. Classification (NCBI taxonomy): domain Eukaryota; kingdom Fungi; phylum Mucoromycota; class Mucoromycetes; order Mucorales; family Lichtheimiaceae; genus Lichtheimia; species Lichtheimia corymbifera. The sequence continues at coordinate 15,816 of JNEU01000695.1, forward strand.
CTGCAGTGCAATGTGCTGTGTTGGCGGGTGCAGGTCCTCAACGATCACGCAGTTTGGCTACGCTTTACAAAGATGAAAGGACACACCATCTAGCATCATTCCCAATCCTTGAAAAGACATACATGGATCGTGTGATACGACAAAACGAAGTCGCCGAGTTTTTCGCCACCTTGCAACCCCATCATCGTGCCCAGTTAGCGGATGGTACCACTGTTTTCGACCGCGCCATACGTGAACACAACCTGCTTTCTGCTTCCAAGATCTACAACAATATCACGTTTGATGAACTTGCGGCTTTATTGAATGTTTCGAGTGACAAGGCGGAAGAGATTGCAGGTCATATGATCAGTGAAAATCGCATGGTTGGCAGCATTGATCAAATGGAGCAGATGATTTCTTTTGAATCTGGAGGAGCGGCACATAACGAAAGAGCAGGCGGTGATCAAACACTCGTGGCAGCAGCCGCAAATGGTTCATCTCAAAACACACGTCGTATTGAACAATCCATGAGGGAGATATCAAAATGGGATTCGGCTATTCAGACCTTATGTCATGATATGGACAGCATTATCACCACCATTCACGAAAAATATCCCCATTATGCCCCTGAGAGTTTCTCCATGATTGGCTAATAAAAGCGTACTATATTCCAACAACAAAAACAACACTATGTATGTCTATGTAGTATTTAAGAAAGATCAAAGGCTTGAAGCTTCAGAATGTTGAGGATCTCTCGTCGTCCCTTTAGCCATTCGTTGAATGTCGTCATTTTGCGTGCATCTTCATCCACAATGCTATCTTGACTTTCTTGGATTTCCATATCTGGCGTAGTAGACGATACCGCACTGGCCGTTTCCATAGAAGATGCCATAGAAAGATTACCCATTTCCTCCAACAAGTAATTGGCAAATACAATGAGATAAAAGTAGCGCACAAGGTAATTCAGGGCCACTTGTCGTGTGGACTTGTACTTTTTAGAATTGCGATCTTCAATGGCATCCAAACGAAGCTTGTAGTCAAAGACGGCCTTGCGCAAGTTTTGCATATGGTCGCACATGTTGATGGCTTGATCGGTTAAGCGCTTGGCAAGCTTTCCATAAGTGAGCACGCTGACAAGTTGAAGCACAATCTTGTATTCGCCGTTTTCATAGCGTTCTCGTTCTTCATGCGATTCATCACCCTCTTCGCGATCATCACCGTTGCCCAAGGATAAGGTTTTCAAAGATGTCTCCATAGAAGATGATTCTGCAATAAAGGAACTGGTCATATCACCGAGTGCATCGTTCTTGAGGATCATGGACATGAGACAAGCTGCCACCATGCCAGTAGTTGTACGGCCACGACCCATTTGGCAATTGAATAAAACGTCGACTCCAGCATTTGCATTCTGAATACGTCGGATAAGCTGATCAAAGACATCAGGAATAGGAGCTTGTTCATCGGTACTAAGCATCGCATATGAGTAAAAGGAAACCTAATGTCATGTATATCTTCATTACATTGGTATACGCAAGTAATCCACTTGATATCCTTCTTCAGCAATTGACTTGAAAACATCGCTTGGTGTTTCGATACATGCAACCGGTACTGTTTCCCAGACAGGCTATGATAATATATGTATGTGTTGGTTGATAAAGTACAATTTCAAAAGGTGCATATGCATTCTCTTACCACAAGCACAAAGCCACCCTTATCCACAACCTCTTCGTCATGCAATAAAAGACGTCCTTCGTATTCTTGCAATTCTTCCAATGCATCTTGCTGCATACGTCGTTCCATGCCTTCTACACGTTCACGAGCAATACCAGTGGTTTCAAGATTCTTGATAGGATCATGGAACAAACGTAATACGTAGGGTCTCTTGTTGACGTAAAGCACAGGTTCTTCTCGAAGACAAGTCCAGAGCACACGACGTTTGCCACCTGGTCCAGCGTTCATTCTCTTTAATACAGCCTTGATAGCATCCTTGGTAGGCATAGCACAACCACAAATAAAAGGTGCCACGGCCTTGTCATCATCATTGCGTTCCATATCAGCCAATAGACCACTTTGATTGGCAGCCAAACCACCATATTTGACAGCATTCTTGACCTTTTTCACCTCGACTCGACGGAAATTGTAAGCACCTTCAACCTTTTCTTTGAGACTGGCCTTTTGACAGCCGGGGAAAGCATCGTGCTTGAGGATGGTTTGTTGAGCAAGCACTTGACCATGACGACCGCTCACGACACGCATCACTTCGCTGGAAAGGGCAACACCATCACCCAATGACTTTTCCACAGGTACAATCAAGTTGGCATCTTCAGAGCGTAACTCGAGTCGAATGGTGGCAATTTCTTGATGGCGATTCATCCATGCTTCAAAGGATTCGGTTTGACCCAACATGTCAGGTGATGTATCATCGAGGTAGGCTTGGAAGCAAATAAGCAAAAAGTAGCGTTCGAGCATGACGATACCACGCTTGAGGATGCGACGTCGTTTTTCTTCATCTTCTTCGCTCTCCATTTGTACATGGGCTGATTCAATCACATCACGCAAGTTCAAAAAGGCACCGCACTTGTCGACAGCATCATCCACAATCCACTTGTTCTCCAATCCATTTCTGATCACACGCAAAAGGCTGTTGATGATTTGGTAGTTGAGTCGTTGAGGTCGCATGAGATCACCCGCATCAGGGGATTCAACAGCCTGAGGTCTATCAGCTTGACGCAACCATCTTGTCAAGAGCGTGGCAATCACCGTACCTAGAAAAGAGTATATAAGTATTTACCATGGAGGTGTATCTTATAGACCTACCCAAAGTTGATCGACCCAACCCGATTTGGCAGTTTCTATTGCATAACATGGGTGAATAAATGCATTAACAATGACCGTGTTACACACACACACAACACTTACATGAGCAATGCTGTCTTTGAAAGGTCGACTCGTGTAATAAGATGACGCAATTCATCAAAATCGTTCCATTCAGGGGACTTTTCGGCTGTGACAGGAACACGGTAATAGCTCAAAAAGGTATCCAAATCATGCTCCTCGTCGCCACCTTCCATCTCACGATATATTTCCGATGCCACTGAATCCATGACTTCGCGTACAGTGCACACATCATTGATATCCACTTCTTCCCAAGCAGGTTGAACATTGCCATTGGTATCTTCGCCATGCAATAAAATGCGGCCATCATGATTGAGGATTTCTCGAATGACATCTTCTTTGAGTCGCTCTTCCAATTGCTCCAAACGTTCGCCTGTAATGCCCTTGTAAACACGGATGTTGCGAAGCGTAAAGTAGCGATCACGCAAGACATAGGGCACGCCATTGATGTAAATAATGGGTTCTTCACGAAGATTGATCCAGAGAATCTTGTCGTTACGTGGACGATCCTTGAGTAATCGACGCACCACCTTACGAAGACCTTCCACAGTAGGTTGAGCTACACCATACACATGCGTGCTCTCTACACGTCTAAAGTGGCTAGCACCATCGACTCGGAACACGTGGTGCATTTCTTGTGCATCATCATTGAAATCAGGTTCGCGACGTTCTTGGATACCAGGTGTACGCATAGGGCTATGTTCAGGTTCCTTGATGTGATGATTAATGCGCCAGAAATCAACCTTGAGGATGGTTTGCGAAGTCAACACAACACCTGTGCGTGCCTATAATATATATACATCATTGAGTTTACCCTTCCAAATTGACCTGTAGACTTTTTTACCTTGAGAATAAACTCTTCCATTTCACCAGCAACAATACCGGATTGAGCACCTGCACCCACCATTTCAAACATGCTTGGGCCTACATGGCGGATACCATGACGTACAGTGAGGGCAGTATCATGCGTTCCATTGGTATTCAATCCACGCAAATCATCCACAGGACGGAAGAGATAAAGACGAGGTCCCTTGTATCGCATATGTTGCAACATGGTCCAAATCTCAGCACGTGCCTTAACCCAAGATGAGAATCGTGTTTCAAAGCGTGTATCGGGTGACTCGTTGATGTAGGATGTGAAGCATAAAAGGAAAAAGTAACGTTGCAAGCCGCTGAGCGCCTTTTTCAGATAGGGTGAGTTATCCGATGCGCCTTGGACACTGGTCTGCTTCAATCGATTGAATAAAATATCCTCACGCAAGTTGACCACGGCATCCGCTAATCGATTTATCCCATGTTAATATAGGCCATTATGGCATCCATCCACTTGACTTACATTCATCAATGAGCTCATCCAATAACTTTTTGTTAAAGGCGCCATTCTCGAGGACCGAGGTAAGCGAGATCATGGCACGATAATTGCCCATGATAGCCTCCTTGAGATTCTCCATCAGCTTTCTGCTTTCCAAGGCCCAATCCACGGCTGTACCCGATGGCATACGATATCCCAATGCTAATAGAGAGACCATGAGTACGTGTGATGACAACATATCTAATATACTAACCTTTTTGCATGATGGAAACGACACGTAAGAGAGCACGGTTTTGAGCATTCAGAGAATCCGCTTCTTCAAGACCACGCACAAGCTCGGGTGAGAACACACGTTGAAGGCTCTCAGGGTCATCACTGTTTCCCACCGAATAATTCCAGCCAGCAATCGGGAACGGATCAGCTTGACCTTGCTCAATCAATTGGGTGCGCCGAATGATCTGGGCAATGATAATGCCAACCGTAGCTAACAATACGTACACACATCAATCCCATGTTTGACATTCCTTTCATCATCGACTTACTCCTTACAGCGCCCATGCCGCAGTTAAAGATGAGTGGATCCGTTGGTTTCAATGCCTTGATCACACGCACGTATTCATCAAAGTAATTGTCTTCGGGACCTTGCTCCGGTGAGATGGGGATTCTAAAGTACTTGACGCGATAACCTTGCTCTCGGAACGAATTGAAGACTATCCATACAACCATTGTTATTGACATCAACATGGATGGGTTTCGCCAATCCACATACCTTCCAAAGGAGTCTGCACCGAATCAGCAGCAATATAACAAGGCACAATCGTACCATCGGCTATGTTGTGATATGGATCAATTAGCCTACCGTGGTTACCTTTACCTCCATGACAACAACTTACACAATTCCTGATGAACCAACAGCAATCCTCCCATGCTCTTTGCTTCCTTGACAACATCGGCTTTCAACCTCTCCTCCAATTTCTCGAGTCGACCTGCGCTGATACCCTGGAAGGTGACCATGTTTTGCATAGGATCCGCATAATCACGCAAGACATAAGGGAACCCGTTCAAGTAGACTAGAAGAGGAAAACGAAATCAGTGACCCATGGAAACCTGTGTTTTTCTAGCCATTGCAACATTTACCCAGCGGCTCTTCACGAGTGGAAAACCTAAAATGCAAGACATGAGCTACGTTACACAAGGATTTTCAGCTTCTATTTCTGTTATACCATGTACAAGAGGTCTGTGTTAAACTTTTTGGATGGCAATTGAGAAGGGCCAGGATGGTTGATAAGCCGACCACCTAAAACACAAAGAGAGAAATGAATTCACCCAAATCTATGGATCAGATCATCTAACTTACTGTGGGTTGAGCAACACCATAAACATCCAAGTCGGCTACACGGAAGTTGGGGGCGCCTTGTAAATGGAAATCAAGCCTAGTGTTGGTGCCTAGATATTAAAAAAAGATGAGATCTCTCACACATTCACACACACACCATGTTTCAGGGGGAGACGAAGTTGTTACCGCTTGCAAAATGATCCATCTTTAAGATTGTATTTCGAGTCAACACACTCCCCGTTCGGGTCTTGACAAGGGAGGTCACCATATCAAGTAATGATCTCAGGTTCTCTGTTGGATTGGCTTCGAGAACAGAGGGTCCTCGTAATGAAGGTCGTTCCTTATTGGCGGCATCGCCCATCACAGGATTCCTTGGTAAAAGAGGGGAATTTGGGATACTTGATGATGACCCACTGACCCGTGTCATTGGATCTTTGGATAAGGATGATCGACGAGGTGGTGTATCAGCTTGATCCCTATAGCCGTTGTTAAGAACAATGTATATAAAACAAGAGGATGTTTCTTACACGAGTCGTGGAGGAACAAAGTTGGTAGCTCTGCCAGTGCGAGGTGATCCTAGACCTTTTCTGTCATTGGTGAATGTCGGTGATGAGCCCAGTGAAGAAGATGAAGACGAGGACGATGGATGCTCTGTTGGATTGGTTGACATGTTGAATAAAGAGGTTGCTTAACGTGAGAAAAAGAGCATAAAAAGAAAGAACCGCAAGTAGGAATTTCCTGCATTGATAACGCGCACTTTCCATCTTCCCCTGTTACAGATCCAGCTGTCGTGTGTGCAACCTGACTGAGGAGTCACTCCAGATAAGGTTGTTGTCACGCTATGCATTATGACACACATCACGCATAATTTGTGATATGTACAACGACCCCCTCTTCCCACTTTTTCCCATCTACAACAAAGCATTCAATAGTAGCGGCATGTATATAGAGAGATAGAGAATGTGTGCAATAATAATACAGTGATCGATTGATGGCGTATCTCATCAACTGCCAATAAAGTGGGCGTAAATCACCACGCTGATTAATCATGCTTTGCATTTGATCCAAATTTGGGTGGTCGAGTTGCATTACATTGAGACCTTGTGAAATGTCAGACGAGTAACAGGTGCTAAGTATGAGCTATAATATACGGTGCTTCATACGCCGCCGCTTGATTTCATTGATAAGGACGCAGAAACTTATCTGTGGGTAAAACCATCTACTTTATCATCCCCACTCATATCATGACTCAACTTTTGCCATGAACAAGCCTATAATACGTACTTGTGCAAGCATCATCCATGATGACGATACATGTTATATTAGGTTTCTTTGACCCGATCAAAAGGACCGCTATCGTTACAACATTGTATAGTATCATAAAGTTGTAGATAGCATATCAGGGGTTGCTTGATACCGTTATAGCCTTTGATTGATCGTCATACGTATTCAATTTATTTCCTTATTGATCCATGCATGTAGTGATATGTCGACCATTGGCCAAACAACAAAAGAAGGAAGGAAGCATCTGCATGAAACACCCCAGCCACTTTTATAAGTCTCTTTTTCCCTAAAAGTGAACATCGTTCCTGATGATAACGAATATGAATGAAATGATGCTTTGTATGAATTGGTATTACAAGAGTCAGTATATTATCTTTGATCCACATCAAGGTTTGTGGTTGACAATTTAGAATGTGCCAGCACGTTATGTTTGTATTCGCTAGTAACAACCGTGGTGTCAATCAAGAACGATCATGACAAGTAGATACGTAACGATTACAAGTGGTGTCATGTATTGGATAAGAAAGATGTTTTATTGATGGATACTATGTAACTGCGGGGAATGGGAGAGGGTTGGTTGGTTGGTTGGGTGGTGGCGGCTTGAATCAAGAGCGGGATTGAATACTTTTTTCTTTGCTTTCGCATCCGAACCAAGCTTTGCTCCTCTCCTACAATGACCCAAACCTTCGACTACAACAAGAAACAGGTCAGTGACCATAGCGAGCCACTCTTCAATGGGCGAGATCTGTCATTAACACCGGGTATAGGCCAAGGCTGCAGTGCATGCTCTTTATGATCACCATAAATCGAGAGAATCGGGCGATCTCCTTGCCGATGAAGAACCTCCTCTCTATGTACAGATCTTGACAAAGGAAATGTTTGTTCCCAAACGTCAATCGGCTGGTGGAAAGAAAATGTGAGCATACACGAGAGAGAGAACAAAGGACGACACACACCATAGTAACACGTGATGATCTTGATAGCAAAGCAAAGCATGCCCTTTATCCCTCGGATACTAGCATTTGTGTATTTGTCAAATCGGATGCAGAAGATATTCAAAAGGAACTTGCAAACGGTGGATTCAAGAATCTTCAAGTCATTGATAAGTCTACATTGGAAGGATCCTACAGCACGTTTGAAGCACGACGGAGATTGGCCAATGCTCATGAATGTTTCTTTGTTGATGATCGCATTGTGTCATTCATGCCAAAACTTTTGGGTAAATCCTTTTTGGAAAAAGCAAACAAGTAAGTAATGGATTGGATTTTATTGGATTATGTGTGTGGGATCTCTAATATGGGATTTCTATCTAGGACACCTATGCCCGTCAACGTTGCTTCCAATGCAAAGGTCAACCAAATGAATACTGCTCTTCGTGTACAACCTTATAGACCCAAAGGAGGTGTCGTCAAGTAAGTTAGAATGGGTATTCTTTCGTGCTTGTCACTCATACCTTTTTGTTGCTAGCCTCTTGCGAGTCGGTCATCTTGGCTTATCTGAAAAGGAAATGCTCGAAAACTTGGACGCTATCGTAAAGGAATACCTCCGTGTTTCTAACATCAAGTCAGAGGCCATCCAGGAATTGTCATTAAAGTTGGCAAAGAGCCCAGCACTCCCATTCTACAATTCACTTCCCTAAGTTGATTAGACACATAAAACCATTGCATTCACCATCGATTACGCATTGAAAATACAACATGTTTTTTAATTACCATTCCTGAATATGATATTGCTCTATCAGCATCCAATACAATCTCTATTGTCCTAGTCTTAAAGTCTTACCAATGGTACCAAAGAGCCCTGATTGCTTATCTAAAAAGGCACTTGGGTTAGCTGAATCCATGATACCTGTTATCTTTTTTCTAACCTTTGTACTCCGTGCCTTGACCACTTTGCATACAGTTCCTGCGGATTCCACGCCATGAGCTAATAACAACCGGATATCGATAGCAGAATTCCATTGTTCCATTAATCCTTGTGCCTTCATTGATCTTGGCTTCTCAAACTTGGGATCACCCGTGATTGTATGCAAAACCTGGTGGGCTGGGGTGAATACATAGTAATAAAGAGGGAGAAAATATGGACTTACGAGCGTCGACAAGCCAAGATTGTTGACTGATTTCAGACTCTGAGCCAGGTTGGGTTGTTCTATAGAAAAATATATATCAACGCATGCATGGGGAAATAAAAGTAACTTACGTTGTTCGGTGGTATTATTGCTCCATTCGGATTCAAGCAAGTGAACAATATCGCTCATCACAATCAGTGAAGGGGTCGAGGGTGATGATAAATGTAACGCTCCTATCTGGACAAGGAGTTGACATGCATCTGTAGGTGTCACCACGCTATAACATTGGATCCGTTGCATGATTTGATCGCTCTTCTATACTTGGCGTGTGAAATATCTGTGCATCAAGGAGAGAGAGAAAAGAAAACGTACCTGTCGCTTGTGCTTTACTTGTGCTCGAGAGATCACTGCTTCCATTTGCCGTGAATCGACCATGCCTGTCGTATAGATATAGTGCACCGTGGCATCATCAAACGAAGAAAGAAAGGATTCCACAGCATAAAGAGAGAACTATATGATCGCTTATTAGCATGCTCTAGCATCAATAAAATGGGGAGGGTTGTCCTTACCTCGGCATTGACCACCCGATGAAGCCCAGTAACTTCAATTGTATGTCCTAGGCAAAATCCACCATAAAGAAAATGATCGAGCCTACAATTCATTTTCCAATTAAGCTTTGTCAAAGGGGCAGTAAATGGGGGTGTGGAATATGTACGTCTGGAATCCAGTTGAAAATCGAGTTTGGTGGAAGTCTTTGTTCGTTTCAGGCACAACCGAAAGAATAGCCACCTTGTGACGCAAAACATGTAACCGCTTATATACATCTCCTTAGTCACTTTCGCTGTGACCAAGATGCCATTGTCTTACTTGAGTTGGAATGCTCGTCCTCTTGGTGAGATCGTCCAAGTCGGCTTTCAACAATGCTAGATCTGAACACGATCGACTGTCATGAGCAACTTTATGTTTCGCAGAGTCCCACAAGATAGTTTATAGTCAACCTGTGGTTATTCCATTATTGGCGAGTGTAGTGATAGTATCGCTAAAGATAGGATGATTCCCCAATAACACCTTGAGCTTTCTCATATTGACAGCGGAAAAAGATATATATTAAAAAAGTCGGGTGGCCAATCATTCAACAAAACGGTGTGTGTGGTTGCATGATATTTCCGAATGTGCATATGTGTGAGCGTGTGATGTGCATTGTGAAGGGGGAGAGAGAGAGAGAAAACTAGACTAAAAAACTCGGTACATGGGTGCGTGTGCGTGTGTGTGTGTGTAATATCAGTTTGAATTTTCTTTGGCTGCTTCGATCAGTGGTGATAAGGAACAAAGTGGATCTGCAGTCTTCAAAAAGTCGTGTTCGAGCATGACTGCAGCAGAAGGTCGTTTCTCAGGATCCACTGCAAGACATCTTGATAAAAAGTCGCGGAAAATGTCTGATAAAGACTCTGGGCTTTGTAATTGAGGTGTGCCATTGGTAGCAATAAGATATAACGCTCGCAGAGGGTTCTCGTTCAGATAAGGTGGTTCTCCTTCGATCATTTCAATGGCCATAATGCCTAGTGACCAAATATCCACTTGAGGTCCATATTCTTTCCTGGTGACCACTTCGGGAGCCATCTATGGAAATGTCTCTGTTAGCATGATATACCCAAGTATAAGAACATTGACTTACCCAGTAAGGTGTCCCAACCATGGTTGTCCGTTTGGATTGTCCTTCATTCAATTGAGCGCAGAATCCGAAATCGGCTATATAGGATGGATTGTTAGATATATATAAACGGGGGATTTGTATCCAACTTACTCAATTTAATGTCCCCTTCCGAGCTGAGGAGCACATTGTCACTCTTGATATCACGATGGATGACACCACTCAGATGAAGATGTTGTAAGCCCTTGAGTACTTCACGACATACGGCGGCGATCTGGCCTTCGGTCATCATGTTGCATGTGACAACATCCGTTAAGCTTCCTCCTTCCATATATTCCATCACCACCCATAGGTCGCCTTTCCAGAGATAAGAATCGATGAAATTGACAATGTTGGGATGTCGAGATTGCTTCATCACCATGATTTCATTCATGATCAGCTCTTTTTTGGGTTGTTGATCCAAATTCATTTGCTTGATCGCCACCGGATACTCCTGGTTATCCAATTGGCGAGCAGTGTAAACACCTCCTGACGCTCTAAGGAGAATACAATCATGAGCACTCTCTCTCGTGGTTGTAGCAATAATATCATGCATACATACCCTTGTCCAATCTTGACCATATCCAAATATATCTTGGTAGGATCTGCATTCTTACAGAGCTCTTTAAGATTCCGCATCAGTTCATCATCGCCTTGATTCTTCTCCTTGCCAACACGTCGCTTGACTACACCCACGGATGGTGAAGATGATGAAGATGATGTTGTCGTCTCCTTGGATGGTGTGGTAGTAGTGGTAGTGGTGGATGGTGATGACTCGCTCGTCGTATTGGTCTCCTTGTCATTGGATGGAGAGGTTTCCACAGGCTGTACATTCGATTGTGATAAGGGTCGTTGTGTTGATGGTGTCTCTTCTTCTTCCTCCTCTTTGATCACCATGCTCTTTGTAGCATCCTACATATATACAAATATCAGTGTATCCACCCCACAGGCACGTAAATCATTCTCGATATGTACCTTGTTTTTGGAATCCCCAGTTGCAATCTTGGATAAACGTCTCCAAGACTTACCAATGCTAGCAAAGCCATCGGTTTTTTTGGTGGATGGTTGTTGTTGTTGTGGTGGTGGTGGTTGATTGGACTCTTCTTTGAGAGATGCCGTTACGTCGTTGGATACGCTCGTAGAAGTGACGGTACCATTGGGGATCTTGTGCCATACAGCATCATCATCTCTTGCATGTGTCTCTTGATAAAACTCAATAGCATCAATCACAGCCTAAAAGAGCATGATGCATTGATATCAAACAAGTAAATCTCCACGTTGTTGATATGTACCTGAGGATTTTGTTCTTGCTCCTTCTTGGTAATTCCGCTGTGCTTTAGTAGAACATGCCATTCACCGGGAAGGCCAGTAAATTCGCCTGTATGTGCATCGAATCCAACATGGGTAACATGCCTTGTGTTGTAAGGGGAAGAAATGTCCATGGTCTTGGATCCCGCTTGTGCAGTGCCGTTCACTGGAGTCCCTTGATTTGACAACAGATCTATTATCATGCCCATGTCAAGAGATAACTTACACACACACATGGATGGTTTATATATAATATGTACCATTGAAACCACCAACAACCTTATCAAACACGCCTTTAAAGGTATTGCGATCACGTGTGCGTTGTGTTGATTCGAGATACATGTCAGAGTCACCGCTTGTCGAGGATCGTTTGGCTGCCAACGTCTCTACACTTCCATAGCTTTTCAGTTGCTGGGCACTGAAGCGTTGTTGATTACTGGTAACGTGAACGGCAATCTGCTGTGAGCCGAGATAGTAAGGCGATGGTGTAATGGCCCCGGTATTGTAGAGCTTGGTGACATGGGCCTTGGAACCTATTGAAAGCGTTCGAGAGAGCGATGGCGTTGATTTGTGCGTCTTGATTGCTTTAAATGATGCGTTACGGGAAGAGTTGCCTGAAAATACACTGACAAGTGAACGTCGCGACGTAGAGTTGCGGACCACATGCGGTCGTCCCTCTGTTACCGATAGCAGCAATCCCACCCAATTATTAGTACATTGTATAGATAGACATATACACACTTCTTTTTCAATAAACATACCTTTCTTATCTGTACCCCACGCTTCCGATGCTGTTTGCATGTCTTTTAACAAGAAAAACAAGAGGAGAAAGATAAAAAAAAGTCAGGAGTACGTCGTATTGAAACAATCTCTCTCGCTCTCTCTTTCTTCAGGGGTAAGCTATCATCGAACCCCCTTTTTGTGCAAGTCGCCTAGGAGACTTGAGAGCTGCGCTTCTTTTATCTATCCACTCAATGTGATGGACAATAAGCCCAACACCGCATACAATGACCCATGTGCGGCATCATCGTACCCGATTGGATCATCGTTTATCTTTTGAATCAAATACCACCATCATTGTATCGCACGCAATAAAATATGCAAGAGCTCTCAAAAGATAACAGCATACAAGCTTATTGCAGATGCATGCGTGCATGGAATAACATAACTTATTCCTTATGGTCCGTGGAACCATTAGAGTGCACGTGGCAACTGCCAATGGATCCATCGCTACTCCCTCTACCAGCCCTGGAATACACTTTATTGTGGAAAAGACCTAGTATTATTCTATACAATCAACACCATGTTCTCTCATCCCAGATTTCCTCGTATGCGCTGCCATATATGATTGAGTAATACTATTGCTATATGACCCTCCTATTCCTCCTCCATCACTTGCCCTCGCTTCATTCAAACTTATCATTCTCCTCCTCTTTGCATCATGCTCGTTTCCGATTATCATTGGACAGCACATTTCACATAAAAGAAAGAATGCAGAACACTGGATGTATACACAGCATTTCATTGAAGCGTGCTCACCAAGCGTTGAGCTGCCAGAAGAGATGGATGAGGTGTATGGGAATCTATAAGGGGTATGAATAGGATACGCTGCTTGCTATAGTTCACGACCCGGGAAGGTATCTTCAATGGCGTAAAGACTGTTAATATCAAACGGATGTTTGTATGATCCACGGCAATTGCTTGGCTTGGTCGATAACTCGTATACACCCAGGCCTGTCAAGGATATCGCCATATGAGGACACCAAGGTACAGACGGGATCAAGGTAGGTCGATTGCTGCGATGGGCGTGTCAACAGATCCCATATGCTTACAATGCTGCTTGCGTCTCTAGATCTACCATATACATCCAGCGGTATCCATGGATACGTTGACGAGTGCACCAATTGGGCTTGCCATGGCGATCTCGAGTCCACAGAAATTCCATAGCTTTTAGTCACCCATGCCGCAATTACATAGCAAGATCTTGGTGTCAATCGACAATAAAAGACCTGAATGCACGCAATGGAGGAAGGAAGGGAAAAGTGTTAACGATCTGGCTGGTTACTGCTTGCTCCTGTTGTCTCATACCCCACATATTCTCCACCACTTTTCGTGTTCCCAATAAACTTGCATATATTTTATTAATACTATATTAATCCCACGACCTTTCTCTATCGTTTGAAGTATTATTCGTGTAAAAAGGATGGAATTTGGTGGAGTTAGCTATGGATAAACAAAGGGGAAAATGGGCGTGTCAACCAACTAAAAACGCGCTTCTCCACGCGTCTCTCAAACATATGCCTCACAATATATACATCATATTGATCGCACGGCTTTTCTCTATCGTTTGATATATCATTTGTCCAGAAACGATGAAAAAATGCAACCAAAAGACTCGGGTCCGGGAACTTTAAACGCGTTTTTAAGCGTGTTCCATCAATATAATCCCACTCGGCGTTGGTCTCATGTTGACCACAGCACTTTTATCTTCCATTTGAGGTATTATGTGTTTATAAAAGCTCAAGTTTAAACGCGTTTTTAAGCGTGTTCCATCAATATAATCCCACTCGGCGTTGGTCTCATGTTGACCACAGCACTTTTATCTTCCATTTGAGGTATTATGTGTTTATAAAAGCTCAAGTTTAAACGCGTTTTTAAGCGTGTTCCATCAATATAATCCCACTCGGCGTTGGTCTCATGTTGACCACAGCACTTTTATCTTCCATTTGAGGTATTATGTGTTTATAAAAGCTCAAGTTTAAACGCGTTTTTAAGCGTGTTCCATCAATATAATCCCACTCGGCGTTGGTCTCATGTTGACCACAGCACTTTTATCTTCCATTTGAGGTATTATGTGTTTATAAAAGCTCAAGTTTAAACGCGTTTTTAAGCGTGTTCCATCAATATAATCCCACTCGGCGTTGGTCTCATGTTGACCACAGCACTTTTATCTTCCATTTGAGGTATTATGTGTTTATAAAAGCTCAAGTTTATTATGATTTGTATTCAAAAAGACTAAAACTAAGAGGCAATTGGTTTCCACAAGTCTACAACAACTCGTGTACTCACAGGAATGACCACGAGAAGGTTTGCCTCATCATTCCCGCCTTTAGCCAAGGACACCAACCTTGACCAAGGCACAGGGAAAGCAGCACTCAACCAGAACTTAAAAGAATTGCAAAGAGAAAGGTCATACTTAAGCCAACCGCCCTTGAACAGAACATAAAGAACTGCTCAAGAACGATCGCACTCAAGTAAGCCTCCCCTAAACAAACCTTTAAGACCTGGAAGGTGCCACAGACTCTGTTCACGGAATTCGACAGCTAGAAGTCTTATAACCCATCTGCTCCCGCTCGCCAGTGCTCTAAAGAAAAGAAAAGAGAAAAAAAGAAATGGGGAAACGCCCTTCTTTTATATCTTCAAATTCCAGTTTGACTCCCGCTCTGACGTCCGACTGGCTATTGTGACCTTTTGGGGCTCTAATCTCATTGGCTGTCGATTCAGCGTGTAGGAATCAGTAGTAAAGGTATGTTTTTAGGTGTGTAAAGGGTACTTTTTGAAAGAAAAGGTGTAATGTGCATGGTGAAACATAGCAGGGAAGCGGAGACATAGCTTGTCTTTACTTGATATAGTATATTTCTGCGCACAGACCAGGGGTTCACGACACACATTCCGAAGGTTCATTTGTGCTACGACTCAGCTTGTCCGATTTCACGGTATTTTATTATCGAATTTAAAGAATCATTCAAATGTATCAAGAAAGGGATAAGAGTGCGAGTAGTAGTAGTGGTGGTGCAAAAGAAAGGAGAGATAAAACATGGTCAACTACTACAGCGTGTATCCAAGAGTTGACGATAACACCAAGAACTATTATTACGACAAGCTCTCGTGTATGTTACCAGCCACCAGCAAGAGTGCAATTGCGATCGAATGCTTTGTCGATTCCGGTCTATGGGTTTGTTGCGATGCTTGACTGATGGACCTTCCACGATCTAATGGAGTCAGAGATCAGACACCTCCATGCTGTTTGGGACACGGAGTATATATGACGGTGCATACTTGTGCTCTCATCCATCCATAAGCAAACTACGTTAGGATTGCTCTAAAGCTTCAATAAATGTTTTGGATCATTGTTTCTGTCATCATAATACAGCACCTACCTGTATCCTAGGAGACCAGTTTCCTACGCAACAACAGTTGTCATTTTCTTAAAACCAAATAGCCTCGAAATGAAGATGAGTTTCATCAATAAATCAGGACTGTTGTCTCTGTGGATCCTGGTATGTCTTTGGTATGATCTTGGTATATTCCCATCTTTGCTTGGACTTGGTCGTAGCATGCAGACAATATGGATAGAGATAGCGTGATGCGCTACAGTATTGAAGCAGGTTGTCAAAGAACGTGCACGAGAAAAAGACCATCCCGTCCATCCATCCATGGTGTTTCCTAATCAATCAGCTTATGTACTATAACACGGAGGATGTACCCAGCCGATCATTTGGACTCTAAATCCATTCATCCATCTAACCAAAGAACCAGCAGACCCATATCCCCCATTATCCGAAGCGGCAAATGCCAAAGAATGATAAGAAAAAAAAACGACCCATTTATATAAAAGATGTACACGATTCCTTATTACAGCTTTTCCTTCAATTGTTGTATATACAAGAGCTTTTCAGGTATAGCATTCATCAAATGACGTATCTCGGCTTCTTCTTCCTCCTTCTCATTGGTACCGCCCTGTTGAATGATGTCCTCGAATTCTTGAAGCATTTCTCGGTTATCTTCCATATCCGCTTTGAGATCCTCCAATCGCTTCTTGATGTTTTCCTCCTCATCCTCATCCTCCCCATCCTTCATGACTGGTAGTTTCTTGAGTTCGGCTTTGGCACGTTGTATTGATGCTTCCATCTCCTTTAATTGTTTACGCATCGCTGATGTCCGTGCTCGTGCGCTCTGTAATTCTTTTTCCTTGGCTTGTTTCTCCTTGAGTAACGCATCCACATCCCGTTGTAATGATGACGGCTCTGGTGATACTGGCTTTGTTGTTGCTGTTGGTGCTGTCTTGTGTAAAGGTGAAGGTGTGGGTTGCTTCTTTTTCACGATCGTTTCTGCTTGCTTTGGTGATTTGCGTCCACTCTCTGTTTCTGGAAACACATTTTGCAACGTCCGGTCTCGAAATGGGCTACGCACTGTGGAGGATGCTTTGGACTGCGTGCTGGATGTCTACCAAAAGTTCAAGATCAGTCTCTTGTAAACAAGCTATGAACCAAAATGTGGCTCTCGAATACCTTGGTAATGTGCTTTGTTGATTCTCGGCTATGTGTTGATAGGGTCGTGGGTGTTTTGTTCTCGTCAGTAATGCCAGACATTTTGAATAGAAACAAGGAGAGAGACAAAGTGCTGCTGAGAACGCGTGAGTGCGGTGCGAGTGGTGTTGAATCGGAAAAGTCACAAGCGGGCGCGTTTTGCAGGAGATCGAATGTATTTGTCTCACCATGCAATTTATAGTTGAGTACCACCACCACCAAAGCACAAGATAGAAGCTTTTTTTTATCCATCCCACTATATACAATGAAATCTCTTTTGTGATGACGATGCATTTTAATGAAGTGTGTGTGTATATATAAATAACGGGGGATGATTGGAGTCTTAAAAATGATTATCAGGGGTACGTGCACGATCAGGAGTTTGAGAGCGTGAAGGTGGAAGTGATCCTGAATCACGACCTGCTGCTGGTAAAGATACGTTCGAATCGAGGAAGCGGGATGTGGATGAGTTACGATAGCTCTTGCGACCTGCATGCGTGGACAAGGCGGCTGATTGATTATAATCCGGAGTAGCCAAGTAGACAACACTGGTACGACTATCCATGCCAGCAGGTTGACCGCCACCTACCAATGGCATATCATCATTTTCGAGCATGGCATATTTGGCAAACTCTTCATTGTCGCCGAAAAACTTTGTAATCTTGGCATGTTCTTTGCGGGATTGGTATCGGTGCAAGAACCACAACAAGACCAAAATAATGAGCACAAAGACAACAATAGCCACACCAACAACCGCCCAAAGCCAGTTGGGAATCGTATGAAAGACATCAGGGCCATTAACACAAAGACCATCCGTATTGCAATAAGCGGAAAGGCATTCACGATCTTGCTCACACGTGGCTCCATTTGCTTTGGACTCGATACACCTTTCATTCATGCAATAGGTGCCGTCGGTGCAGTTGTCACGGATAATGATTTGTCGGATGGCGTAGTCATCTCGGTCATAGGTCACATACATGGTCCTAGATTACATAGATATGAGTTGTTGTTAGGTGAATGATTAAAAAAGACATACGTATCAGCGCCACAGGCACCACCAAGTGGTGCAGCCTTGATATAGCATGTGGCATTCAGGCAAATGGGATTGGTGCCTGCACACTCGTCATCTCGTTGCTATAAATTGCTTGCTGGGTTTAGCAATGTCGACAATGTAAACAAGTCCGAAAGATCATTTACCAATTGGCATTTTTCACCAGGTTGGAGCTTTGGTTTGCATGCTGAATTATCATCAGGGCAGTAGGTGTCACCCCTACACCGCTCTGGGAAGGGATGAACAGCAGTATCCCATCTAGGGATATCATCCTCCTCGATTAATCATACACATCCACACACGCAAAAGGAGTGTCTATTGCTTGCTTACCCTTGGAGATAATCACTGTTTGTACATCCTCTATAGTTGCAAGTGTTTGTTGCTGGATCGCAGAATAGATAAATGTTTTCACAAGAGTCGTCGTATTGCCATGTTGCTCTGTTGGAACGTGTGTGTGTGTGTGAATATGTCAATGTTGCTGTTATTGGGTTAGGCTGATATTTACGTGTATAGCGGAGTAGCGTCACATTGTTCTCCAAGTCGTAAGGCTGACGTCGAGGAAATAATACATGCAATGGCCAATGCAAGGATGGCCATAAATGATGGTAGATTCATCATGGAAGAAGAGGGAAAGGAAAAGTGAAGAAAAAGAAAAGGTGGAAAATGATTGTGTTGGTAGGTGGTGGAAGGGAGGGTCGCAATTCCACGTTACACTGAAAAGTTTATATTTTTGATTCTCTGGGCGAGCGGGGCTTTCAAGTTCAAAAATAGATCCCATTGGGCCCTTTAATGGGATGCAACCAGCATTTTGCACCTCCAAGCAGTAACATGCTCATTGGATGTTGTTGTTCTAGGTCTTTGCTCAATTATATACACTTTTCCACATTACCATTTTTGCCATGGGTGTATAATGGCCACTGGATTTTGATCACCTGTTGTCATTTGTTGTAACAAACTCACCCTGCATGATAAGAAACCCATTTAATTCGATGGTATGGCACAATGAATATATACGCACTCAGGCCATTATAACCTCTTTGGTACTCAACCTTGTAATCATTGCAGCATCCTTGTTACAATTATGGCTGTGAGGTGTGCAATTGCTATTTCGCCAGACGACAATGGTAAATGATACAAGGGGTTACACAATGTGATACAACGAAGGCGTGTAACTTTGAACGACGGCGTGGTCTATTCATACTTTGCCAAATGTATATTCATGTAAACCATAAGCGTATAAAGATAAATACATAGATCAATGGTAGCAGTAATATGAAACGGGACGTCTTGCTCGTCTTTGTTGGGGTGTCGATTCACTTGGTCTTGGTCTAGGATAATGTCGTCGTTGCCCTCCTCCTGGTGAAAAGCTGTACCTTTGATCTTCCTCTTCTTCTTCCTCATAATCACTCTCAGGAGAGCTCCAATGGTGACGACTCTGAATGGATGTTGCGCTATTTCTTCGTGGATGTGGAGATGGCATAGGGCGTTGATGTCGACACCCTCGTCTATTATGATGACCTGCAGCGTACAATGCTGGTGGTAGTGGGATCTCATAATCCATATCCTCTTGTTCATCCATGGGCAGCAAAGTTGAACGTGGTCTTGAAGGAGGACGACTATTGCTGTTACGGCTATTACCAGCAAGTGCCATACGCAATTGATCCTGGGTTTGGCATATTTTCTCCATCATTTCCCTTTCACGCAATCGATGCTCTTGTTCTCGCTGCTTCCATTGTGCACGTTCCAATTCACGTTGTTGTTGAATCATATATACTTGTCGT
Organism: Lichtheimia corymbifera B2541; assembly: GCA_000697475.1. Lineage (NCBI taxonomy): Eukaryota > Fungi > Mucoromycota > Mucoromycetes > Mucorales > Lichtheimiaceae > Lichtheimia > Lichtheimia corymbifera. Next base: position 35,829 of record JNEU01000695.1, read on the forward strand.
TGGAGTGCCTCAACTCGATCATCCAGATCCAATGATGATGATGCTCTTCGTCTTTGTATATCTATACCTTGTGTGTGTAAGCGAAATAGATATATAAACCATCATCCTACCCATTACCTTGAATGACGCGTTCTTCTGCTGGTTGTTGTTGTTGTTCCTCAAGCTCAGTCTTGTCCTTATCCCCAGGATCCAACACACCTTGTGTTGGAGGAATGGCATGTTTGGGCTTTGGCATCACCAGAATTGGACTGCTGCTGTTAACAGGAATGTGCTTCTTGGGAACGTGAATGATTGGCGATTCATCGCCATGGATAGATGTCGCGGCAGTATAAATGGAAGAAGCTGTGGTGGTGGTGGGGTTGCTTAATGACTTTTGAGAGAGATCAAGGATAGAGGCACGTCGTTTCTTGTGAGCAAAAATCTTGAGCATGACGATGATAGTAACAATAATAATGAAAGAGCAAGAAAAAAAAACACGAGTGGGAAAAGCGATAAAAGAGTTATGTGATCCGCATGTAAACATGCTATCGAATTAGGCAACAGCTGCTTTCATCCAGTCTCGTGATGCAAACCTTACTTGTTCCTGGGTTATGGGTACACAAGTCGATCGTGATATAAATGAAAGAATCGCCATCTTAAATTTGATATCAAAGACGGTTGATGTTGTCCTGCAGGTAGACACATATTGTTGCATGGTGGTCATGTGCTGAGTGAATGAGGAGGATCACACTTGGATCACGTGGTAAGCTGGCTTATCCTGAGATTGGCATTGCATGGCTTGTTGAAGGTTATGGGGTCATTGTACTGGGTAAAATGGCATTCATGAAAACTGAGTTTTGGAAAAGAAAGATATAATGGTCATTTCCATCCACCTGTTGATTGTATACGGAAACCCCATATCAAATGTGGCGTCTCCATGAGGGCCGAAAATGATCAGCATCCCTTAAACCATTATTTGCAATATCTGATAGGATATGGTCATTGCAACATGCTCTCATAGGGTGGTATATGTGATCCTTGGATGTACGATGGCGGCTTGTGCTCCATGGGATAAAGGCATACTTGGCAGTTATGCAGGCTACACAGGATATGATGATTACTGTGGCATATTAGGCATGATTTTGGGTGATGCTGACAAAACCAGCTTCAGGTGTTCACTTTGATTCCTCTTTGATTTACTGCTGCACATTATAGATGGAAGACATCAAGCTTTCAGCAATCTCTGCATCCATATGAGCAGCATTGGTGGTTAGCATGGTTGCTATAGGTGTAGGCAGTAAACCACCTTGGTTCGTTACAAACAAGCTCTTGATGTTTTCAAGCTAATAAAGTCGAGAAGCTACCTGAATTCACGTATATTGCACACCACCAATTTCTTATTTCAAACTTTAAATGGGGCTAAGCTTTCATCGAACATTTCAAGGAAACGCCCACAATTAGGGCATGAACAGTCAACCTTGAGGCACAATAATCCTTGGTATATGTCTGACATATTACATGCTTCTGATAGTACACATGATCGTGCTTCCTCGGTAATGTCAAGTTGGATAGTTTCCTGGAAATGTTTGGCCACCGTTTCAAGGTATGTCTCATACTCCTCGCCGCGGTCAATCTTAACGATATTGAAAAGATTATAGGCTAGTGATTTGCAAAGGGCCTTCTCTGCGATTCGTTGCAAAATGGAAAGGAAGCGATCCCATAAATCTTCCATATCATTCAGTCGTGGGATATCACAACCCAAAATGCCGAGTACACCATACACATAATCTTCGGCATAATAGCACGATCGTTCAGATGTGGCGAATTGATATAATAGCAAAGTGAAATGATCTAATTCTCTACCCGTCGTCTGGGCATCCGATTTATGGAAATTACGGTGAGCATCTCTCAAAATCATAAGATGATATTGGAGATCATCGAGAATCTTGACCTCGTCTCCCATCTTGAATTGATGTACTTTGAACATGAACTTGAAATGGCTCAACTGGCGTTGGAGTGAACCAGCAGAGACGTAACAAGGTATACCGCCGCATGTCTCCGAGAGTAACATAACTGTAGATGGAAGGGCCAGTTCTTGCATGGTCCATACACGTGAAAACCAACGGCATTCCCAAATGTCCCTAGCATGTTTCCATACTTCCCTGAGTGATGATATCAGATCGTGCAAAGGTGGGAGGTAGTAAACCTTAAACTGAGCGAGTACAACTGAGAAATATTCAATTGCTTTGGATGGGCAATCGATCATAGCGAAGCACGTATGGCAGCAGCCATACACACCGCGCATGATGACAGGTGGCGTATCGGTCCTGCAACACAAGACATCGATCCACCAATATCCAGGGTTCTCTTGCAGCAATTTCAGGAAGGTGTCGCGTTTCTCTTCTCTCATTGGTATTGGGTCCACTGTGATACCATCCTCATCACTGATAAAGTCGCCCACTTCCCAGAGGTTATCCTTTGGATCGGTACCCCATAAATGTGATAGAGCATAAAATTTGCGATCAGGGACGTAGGATGGCTCGTGTTTGGAAGGTGTAATAATCGTCATTATGCCCTGTTCATTTTTAGGAGGGACATACAGCAATCGGAAGTCCTTGTCGCTGAGCGTGTCTTCTAGTGTCCATAGCTTGCCAAATTCTGTATCAGCTGGAGGATCCTTTGATGTGCTAGTGACGGTCATGGATGCCAGCTACAACAAGAAGGCAAAAGGATTAGTTTTTGGAACATGTTATTGAATTATAGTTGACTACCCCTGATCAAAGATGAGAAAGTAAACTGATGTTTACGTAGCTAGCATTTGGGAAGCCTTTATATGTTGATGGTTGAGGTCATGTTGTGTAACTTTAGCTTATGTGCACATGTACAAGTACAACGGGGAGTGTGGCAATGCAGAGCACATCCACCACAACATAGAGGACTTTGTTTATCGCTAATCCGGCAAGCGATAGCACTTTTCGATGCATACACTGCCATGATCAGCGAGTAAATACTTTGGTTGTGCATATTTTCTTGCGGCTTGGCGTAAGTAAAAGGGGACATTTGGCAAGACTGGCGTCCCCACACATGTAAATCATAACACAAAATAGAGTTTGCAAAGGTCAATACGGAATCAGATGCCGCCTTCCGACCAGCCTCAAGATGATACATAACAGATGTTACCATATTCTATCCATCCACGCACAAGAGTCGTTGATGTTACTAGATCACCCAAACGTGTGTGTGCAGAATTAAAGTTGGGTTCTTGGTTTGTGATAAACGGCTTTTTATTATATCTTTATGTGGGAGAGAATATATACATGATGTTGGGTGATATCAATTGCTTGAATGGATGGGGATGGGAGGGTGGGCCGGCGGTGTAGCTATGGCATTTCGATGGAAACGTGACTCCAAGTCAGACTCTCTGTCTCTCTCCACCTTTCTTTTTTGAACCTTTATACGCTTTAGAATGGAACCACAACCCAAACGACAACGCATCGACGAATCCAACCATGATCCCAGTGAGAACAAGGTGGAGACATCCCGCGATCTCTACTTGGATACCATCAATCGCCACATGCTCGACTTTGATTTCGAAAAGCTGTGCTCCGTTTCTCTCTCGCCCATGAATGTCTACGCGTGTCTCGTTTGTGGCAAATACTATCAAGGTGCGTGTAGATACTATTATATAAGGAAACATGATCCAACTAACAAGACATAGGCCGTGGCAAATCGTCGCATGCTTATTTCCACAGTATCCACAAGGATCATCACGTATTTATCAATTTGCATACGCTCAAGGTAACACACATATACACTACGCAGCAGCCATGATGAAAACCGTAGACTAATGATGTGGATGGAGAATAGGTGTACATTTTACCCGATGGATATGAAGTCGACGATCCTTCCCTTGAGGATATCAAGGTATACCTCATTCAATGAATGGTTGACAAAATCCCCACTCATATCCCGCATAGTACGTGTTGAACCCGACATTGACCAAGCAACAAGTCAGCAACTTGGATGCCAACCTGAAACCGTCTTACGATCTCAACAACAAAAAGTATCTTCCTGGTAAGTAGGCAGTAGGACTGGATAGGAAAAGCAATACTGAGCACTCTTTTTAGGTTTTGTGGGTCTCAACAATGTTAAAGCCAATGATTATGTCAATGTGGTGATACAAGCACTCGTCCATATTCCACCTCTTCGCGATTATTTTATTCTCCAAGATTTTGAAAAGCAAGAGAAATCACAACTTGGTAAGTCGTCCATGCCCGATCTTTCTCGAATTGATATTCATTGTATCCAAAAAGTTACACGGTTCGGTGCCCTTGTAAGGAAAATGTGGAATCCCCGAGCCTTCAAAGGTCAAGTCAGTCCTCACGAATTACTCCAAGCAAGTATTGAAGTCATGGATGGAAAAGAGAGATGGGATGACTATTAACATATCACGGTAGGAAATCTCCAATGCAAGTGACAAACGATTCCGCTTAACGGAGCAAAGCAATGCCATTGATTTCCTCTCCTGGTTCCTCAACACACTGCACAGAGATCTTGGCGGTACCAAAAAGAGAAATAGCAGTAAGTCGTCATTGTCTATTAGCCTTTATTGGGAAAGCGTATTGACTCTCGCATGGGTAGGTATCATTACAAAGATCTTTCAAGGCGAAGTGAAAGTGGAATCTCAAACGGTTGGACCCAGTGGACCTGTGGCGGGGCAAAAGGAAATTGCTGTTTTTGATGAGGATCGAGGTAAAAAAGGGGGTTAGGAAGGGTCCTTGTGTGGATGGCATGCTCATTGTAGTGGATAGAAATCAAAACAAACCAAATACCCTTTCTTTTTCTGGCACTGGATTTACCACCTGCTCCCTTGTATCAAGACGAAGCTGAGAAGAATATCATTCCTCAAGTCCCTTTGACGACGATCCTTCAAAAATACGATGGCAAACAAGTTCAGGTAGGACTCGATGGATATTAGATGGTATGCATGCATGAAGCTGATAGGCTGCTATTGCAATAACAGGAAACTGCCAACCAAAAGAGGCGATATCAGATCACTCGTCTTCCCCAGTACCTCATCTTCCATATCAAGCGATTCAACAAGAACAATTGGACCCTTGAAAAGAATCCTACCATTGTCAACTTTCCTATCAAGGACGTGGATATGAAGAGCTGTAAGTTGATAGGGTGTATCTATGTGCGATTCCTTTTTGGTAACCCTTTTTTTTCTAGTTACCAACATGCCGGATGCTGACAAGGTGGGCACACATTATGATTTACTGGCGAACATTTGCCATGAAGGCAAGCCTGAAGCTGGCCAAGGCACATACAAGGTGCATGTACGACATCGGGGTACGGAGCAATGGTATCAAATCCAGGATCTTATTGTTGAGGAGATTATGCCACAAATGATCTTTTTATCCGAGAGTTATATCCAGGTAATTTATAAAGAGAACGACTATCTACAGTCAAACTGACATGAATGCTGTTTTTAATAGATTTGGGAACGAAAACAAGAACAACAATAAAACAAAGAATTATCGGATTCGAAGGAAACGGCCTTCTAGGGTACCATTATTGGGGGCGGGATCAATGTTGAGGAGATGGCAAAGGAATGAATAGACTTCAGTGTTGAAAAAGGGGGCAAGGATGGATTGACGGCCATACTCGAGATCCACGGTTGGGCCATGAGCGAGAAAGATTGATTGCATGTCATCCTCCAGATTATCGTAGCCGTGAATTCCACGTGGCGTGAATGGCTCTTTATCATCTTTGGGATTCCATTCCTCGTGACTGACCATGGCATAACCGACATCGGGAATAGCAACGACAGGGGGGATGCGATTGTTATCATTGTAATGGAAACGGTTGGGCATGTGTTCCCGAAGATAGACTTGGAAATGGGCATCATTGGGATGGCGCTGAGTGTAATTGTGCAGCTCCTGGTATATCTGCTCAACCGCGTGTTTGGGTGCATTTTCTTTGGGTCGTAAGCCGAGAAGAGGTCCGGCCTCACGTTCACGTAACCAGCTCATGGACGTCTTTGATAAAATGTCGTCGTAATAAATCACTCGGGATCGATGGGTTTCTGCCATACCATGATCACTCACCTAAGTATAGTAGCAATTGGTTATATAAGAGAGGATCCCCACAATGAAAATAAAAAAACCACTTACAATGACAATATGAATACGATCCAAGATCCGACGTGCATCCAATTCTTCCAAGAGATAGCCAATAGCTTCGTCTGTGGTCTTGAGAACTTCATTCAACTTTTGGAAGAGGGGTGTGTGGTTAGTCAATGGGTGGATTGTAGTAAAAGAGTGCCCAAATCAACTTACTACGGGACTATCTGGACCAGAGCGGTGACCTTCTTGATCGGTTTGTTGAATATAGACTGAGACAAGATGAGGACGCTCTTCAACCGGTAAATCAATCCATTGTAAAACGGTATCCATTTTTGCATGGGCAGATATTGAATTGTTGAATGGGACCACGTAATCCGCTGCAAGTTCTTTGACATTGGAACCAGGCCACATGATGACACCAGAGCGTTTTTCCTGCCGTTGAGCCGTATGCCAGATCTACAACAATGGAAGATCAATACCTGATTTTGATCCAGAGAATACACACACTTACAGGCTCACCATGCCACCAACGATGATCATGCGTGATCGTATCATTTGAAAGAAAAAAGACCTTGTTCATGTCAGGATCATAGAATTCATTGGCGACAATGCCATGGGACTCGGGATATAAGCCAGTTGCTAGCGTCCAATGATTGGGTGCCGTGATGGACTAACATGATCATAGCATTAATACACCTATCGCCCACCTCCTTTTTCAATAACACTTACAGGAAAGGATGGGTGCATATACTCAGCTCGCATACCGGAAGCAGCTACAATAATATATATCACATGAGTGAAATGTTGTCATTGAGCAATGATGAATGATGTATTTTACCAAAGTTGACCATGTTGGGCGTCATGTTGCGTTCCAAGTAATCGGGACGAAAGCCATCCAAGGAGATCATGATCAAGGTTGGACCAAAGTACTCTGTGCCGTTATAAAAGATACGATCCGGTCGACGATGTTGGGTATGGCGTTGTACGGCAATCAGCATGATCATTTTGAATAACAAGAAAAACATGACGAAAAAAGCTGCCACCACAGGATATCGCCACATTGGGTTTTCCTATGCATCCAAGTTTAGATACATTTACACATGGACGTATATATGCAAAACGTTTACCCATTTACTGAGATAGACTGGCTGATTGGGTTCCTGCACCTCCATTTCCCAAGACGACGTGTGGTCATGGTCACGTTCAGGGTCATTGTCGTTATTCAAGAGTCGTTGTTGTTCCTCATTCCCTGTAGTGGTGGTGGGTTGGGTGGTGGTAGTGGCAGTGGTAGTAGTAGTGTTCGCAGGGTCGTCGCTTTTATTATAGTCGACTGTGGTTGTTGCTGTCACTGGTATCGTTGCATGCTCTGACGAAGACGACGACGAGGCACCATCGTCTTGCGCGTCTAGGAGCGCTCGATGATGTTCGTCATGCTGCATGGGCTGAATCGATGGGTGGTAGTGGTAGTGCAATAAAAAAGGAAAAGGAGGAACGAAGGGCGAGTTCTTGTAATTCTACTAGCAGAGGGCGGATTTTCTATACCAGGCGAATCACATGAAGGAGAGAGACAGCAAGGCGTAAAAACTAAAGTATATGTATTTGATATGCGATATTGATGGAAATAGAAAAGAAAGAGTGTGACAAAGGATAGACTAGACTTGGAACAGCAGTAAAAAGTGAATGTTTTTGTGTGTGTGTGTGTGTGTGTATTTTGTATACATGTATGTGATAATGTATGCTTGTTGCTTGCTTGTTGTAAAGTATTGACTGTGTGTTATTGTGTTGTGTTGTGTGCATGTGTATAAAATTGCAAGGTGAAGGAGGAGGAGAAGAAGGAGAAGAAGGATAGTGAAATGAATGCATGTATATCAAGAGAATGATGATTGATCGAGATGATGAGGGTGATGATGATGATGATGATGTTCCAGACGACCTGCAAAGCTGTCAAGAGGAGGTGGTGCCTGACGTATACCCTAAATACGTATATCAGTATCACAAGCGTCTATTATATAAAAGGTGCACTTACCATCATGCCATTAGGCTTGGTATTGATCGAGAGACGAATGCCACTGCTGACTGAATTGCTTAGCATGGTACCATATAACTCTTGTACTGCTCGATTAGCACATGCAGAATCATTGAATTCCACAAGGCACACTGGGCTTCCTGGTCTTGGCACCGGGCGGAACAAAAGGCGTTGATAACCGATGCATTGAGAGAATAGAGCTATCACCTCTTCTTCATTGGCATTGTGGGGAAGGTTGTGGACATTGACAATGGTTGTTGCTGGGTTGCCGTTGTTGATGCTGCTGCTACTGTTGCTACCTGCTGCGGCAAAGCTGAGAAATCCAGTAGGAGAGCTGACACCGGGTGATGGTAATCCTCCATTGTTGGTTGTTGTTGTGGTGTTGGCATTATTGACAGAGGACGATGATGGGTTGGTGTTGATTGTCAATCCAGCTAATCGTGAGTTCAAAGCACTTGCCAATCCTCCTCCTCCTCCTTGTTGCTTATATTCTTCATGATCTGACAACTCTGCTTGTGATAGTAACTGTGATGGCAATTGCAATGGATACATTTCTTCATGTACGCTGTTGAGTACACTGGTGGGTGGTGATGAAAAAGGAGAAGAAAATGCGGTTGTCTGTAAAGTTGCTGTAGGAGAAAGAAGACTTGTGCTTGAATGATACAAGTTGCGATCATTGTCAGTGTTGTTGTTGTTGCTGGAGAATCGGTTCATTGATAAACGTGATGTTGAATGCGATGATGACATGCTACGATGATTGAAGATATCACCCATAGAGGCTGAACGGGCATCGAAACCATCCCTTGTTCCTGCTCCTGCTCCTCCTCGTTCTCCTGCAGCCATAGCCGCTGCCGCTGCTGCTGCTGCTGCACGAGAAGCAAACACTGAATCGTTAAATGTTGATGTAATGGGTGTGTCTCCAGGTGAAAACAGATCAGGGTACAACTCGGGATAAGATAATTCGCTGGGTGGATGAAGCTCATTAGGCAATGCTGCTGGCACTGAATGGAAAGCTTCATAGGCTGATTGACCTGGACTAAGCGAGAAGCGCTTTGGCATTCCTCCATGTTGCTGTTGTTGTTGCTGCTGCTGCTGTGTACTCGTGAGTGGATGAGATGTAGTGGACATTGGATGCTGTGCAGGAAGCTGCTGCTGTTGTTGTTGTTGATCACCCGTGGATAGACCTCGTTTTGTATGCAAGTTCTTTTTCGCCATCTCGGCTTTCAAGACTGATCCTTTTTCTGCATCCACTCTTCTACCACTAAGAATATCCTTGGCCTCCAATGCTTCATAACGAGTACGGAACTTTGCAAATCCAATCTATTATGATACAGATGCAAGCTTAATAAATGTGGCATGATCACCATCACCACCACCTCCTTGTTACTTACGATTTGCTTTCTGTTGTTGTTGTTGCTACTGCCATTGCCATTACTGTTGATATCTTCTTCTTGTTCCTTGGATGGGATTTTAAGCGTTGCAGCCTCAAATCCAGGCGAAAAGATAAACATGTTTTGAAACTCGCGTTCTTGCATATCGTCTGGAAAGCCCACAACAAAGATAGTCGATATCTCTTCACCCGAAGCAGTAGTACTGGTTCCATTCAGGTTGGCAGAAGACGATGCTGTCGGAATACCACCCGTTGCCATGGAGTTTCCAGTCATCAGAACATTGTAAATGCCATTGGGTGCAGTAGGTTGTGGTGGAGCGCTACCACCAACAGAAGGCATATTGAACAGTGGTAACGAGTCGTCGTAGACGAGACTGGAATAGGTGGAAAGGTTGCAATGGGCGAGATGCGCGTGGGATGAGTGTTCCTGAGTCTGTGGGTGGTGTGCGTAAGTGTGAAAAAACGCGGGGGTGAGAAGAAGAAGCAAAGGAAGGATGAATACCACCACCAAAATTTGACTGCCATCACACACACAAAACCCGGCTCCTGCTGCTGCTACTGCTGCCATCACCCAAATACATCCCCCATCTATCTGGATTGTATGTATTATTATATTAAACGTATGGTGGTTGATTTTATCTCCCCGCTCATACAATGATTAATGCAGCAGCAATCATCACCTCCCAAAACATCAGCCCATGACTTTACATTCCTCATATTGAATTATACTAGCTGATCTTGCCTTTCATGGCTACTACCTTTTTCAACAAAAGGCACGTCCCCACTGTATGTGTAACGATTCTTCATCATCACCATCCTATAAACTTTGGCCATTCTTTATGATCCATCACCCAAAATATGATCCAATCACCACACATGTCATCTTTTGTTTAATTCATAACCATAACTCTTTTTCTCTCTTTCTCTCTCGTAAATGAATATATTGAGATTGTGCATAAACTGGGGTTGATGATGATGATAACACGCATCGTTTCCAACCCACCACCATGTCCGCTGTCGGGAAACACAATTGGTACGTGTAACCTAGTTGCATTGCAGAGCCTCCTCTTGTACTACATACCACCACCACCATCACAACCACCAACCAACCATCCTCATCATCTCCATTCAAATGGATGGATGATCCTTGTTACAGGACAAATTAATTGGAGGAATGCATGATCCAGGGTGTGTACTCTGTCTCTCCCCCAATCGATAGGATGAGCTCATAACTTCCATATATAGTAAAATGGCAATGGGAACGGGAAGCGCGCAAAAAAGTAATACACCTGGATTTGAGAGAATGTAGCAAACAAAGAAATCATCAACGACGGCGCGAAAAATGATCGAGACAAACACACACTCATACATACATCTCAAACTATATAACAACAAACTTGGAATGAATTTTCCTTTCCTTTCATTTTTATATCCTCTTTTTTTTTCTTCGTGCACTTCCAATGCATACCATAGCCTATCCAAAAGCCATTGTACCCCGATACACCCACGGTGATGAGGTAAATGAAAAAGTCAACAACAACCTCCATTCATCATGACGACTGATTTCTCTTGGTGGCCAAGGAAGCTGCATTTGTGGATGTTGAATTAAATGACAAGTCGCAACAACAACAAGGATTAAACATTGCAACGGATGACTTGAGAAAGTTCATTGGATATGGTAAGCCTCTTAGGAAGTTTTTTATATTTTAGCTAATCATAACAACAAACAAGGTGGGGATTATAGTGGTCGTCCTATGCGATTATCAAGGCTTGACACATGTACCAGTGGTGGTGGTGGTAGTAGTTGTCTTAAACAACAAGATGTCTACGAGGATGATGACGACGACGAGGAGGATGGCTATGACGATGCCGTGATTCTCAAAGTACCTGAAGGACCTACGATTTGGGAAGCAACCAAGGAAGGTGATGTGTCCTTGGTGGTACGTGCACTTGAAATGGCAGGCGATAATGCAAACACACTTGTCAATACGCGTGATCCTGATACACAATCGACCTTGCTGTATCTAGCAGTGACGCATAATAAGGACCCAGTGCCCTTACTCAAAGCGCTCTTAGCTTATGGTGCGGATCCTACGTTACCCAATGTGTATAGTGTGCAAGCCATCCATGCGTTAGCAGTCCATTGTTGCCATCGTTCGATTTTGGAAGCTTTGCAGCTGTTGCTTGATAATGAAGCCGATGTCAATGCACGTGACGGAGATGACTGGACACCCTTACACTATGTGGCACGCTTTGTGCGCGATGAGCCTACTCTATTGCCAGCATTGCGACTTTTGGTGCAACGTGGCGCCCACGTCAATGCAACCGATGCCAGCCAGAAATCACCCTTGTTTGCCCTTGTAGCCAATGGCGACCATGCAGCGTCTCTTGATTGGCTTGTACACAGAGCAGGTGCCAACATTGGATTACAAGCCCAGTTTTTGGATCCTCGAGCACGAAGCACGTTTTTGGGTACGGCTGTTCTTCAAGCAGCTAAATATGCTCGTGTGAGATGCTTGCAAGTCCTTGCACGTGCACACATGACCCATCTCAAAGAAAGCGTATCACGTACAGAATGTGAACAAGCCGTACAATGGATCTTGGATAACAAACGTTGCCATGAAGCTACCAGGGATGAAATGATTCAAGCTGTATTTTCTATACGACGTCGACTTGAAGAGGATCCTGATTCGGCTGTTGCCATTGAACGTCGTCGTACGAGTGTTTACGTTCCATCCAAAAGACAATCTTTGCTCAGCAGCCTGCGTCGTAGTAGTACGATGACTGGCAGTAGTAGCAGTAATATTAATAATAGTAGTAGTAGAGGCATTAGTAATCTTAGTTATAGTAGTAATTATGACCAGCAACAGCAGCAGCAGCAGCAGCAACAACAATACGTACAACGTACACCCAGTCTTTTAAGGCGGATGAGCCACATTTTGTCAAGGCAACGCACAACCACACTTGATAGTATTGCGTAACTCACACGTCAATTAAAAAAAGACATTTCCTAATTGCATGAATTCTACGGGGTTTTCGATTGTATTCTTGTGTCACATTCTCAACTTTGTCTTTTTTACTGCATTGACGACGACGACGAGGAGACATGTATCAAAGTCCACCCAAAAGCCCAAGTCCAACGACCAAAGAAGCTTTATCACCTCTCGAGCGCAAGACACGAGCCATTACACCCCCCTTGGATGAGATGACGATTCCTTCATGTGCCAATGACGGGAACGCCATGATGTTTGACGACATTAGCGAGCAGCCCATTCCCTATGTTTATCTCCTCAACCTCTTCATGGCTCCCGATATGCGATCCTATCTTGCCCATACACAATTTACTGAAGATGTCTATGCATTACCCATCCATTTGCAACGTCTCATAAGTGAAGCCAAGGAAGAAGTCGTCATCTCCCGTACCAACACCACCAACACACAACAACATCAAGATGATCGAGCTACTCGTCGTTTACAACGTCTCAAGGATTATATATGGTCAAGATCGGGTCACGATGTATCGTACATGTTAGAATCTCTTACTGAATTGATCAAAGATGAAGATGAATTGGAAACTATTATTCAGGAATAATAAAAAAATTACAAGTATCGCCTATCATAAGCTCTTCTATTTTGTTTTTGGGATCCTTCTTCATTATCCTTTTTCTCCTCTTGATCTCCTTCTTGTGGTTGTTGTTGTTGTTGATCAGCGAATAATTGATCCCATCCTCCATCTCCTGATGATGATACAAGCTCGCCATTTTCATCAATATGGTATACCAAGAATTCAACTTGTCCATCATCACCAGCAACCACATCGCCTGCTCCCGCTGCTGCTCCACGCAATAAATGTTCGAGTTGGGAAAGCGTCGTACCAGATCGATCATGGCGTTGCTGTTGTTGTATTTGTTGTCGTAATTCCTCAAGTTGTGCTTTGAGATCCGTTACTGCATCCAAAAGGGATTCTTTGCTCATGTCCAACTGTTGTTGTGGTGGTGATGCTTGATTTGATGTGGATGGATCCTGCCATGTCATCGTAGTCGTAGCAGTATCAGGTGTGGTCGTTGTAGCTTGTGAAACGTAATCTTCAGATACAGTTGATGATACATCTTCGGTTGATGTCTCCTCCATGGATGCTTTTGTTGTTGTTGTTGTTGTAGTATCCTCCAAAAGGTGATCAGGTACGATAGGATTGCATTCAATCTTATTGACGTCCGAATGGCTTGTAGATGCCAGCATCATCTCTTCACATAAGCGTGGCGTGGTGATGGTCATTTGATATTGACACGTAGCTACTTCTTGAAACATGGATATCTGATCACTGGCTTGCATATCACAATGGAACTATCCTCCCTCATGTGAGTCCTTCCATTCCTTGTATACGTGATCTCCCTCTCTCTTTACCTGGATCTCAATCGAACGTGGTTTCCCTGTCAAATCACATTGTGTTCCACCGGTCCATTGTTGAACCAAGTAACGTTGATCCCCCACATGTCGTAAACTAGTGATAGGTTGTTGATGATGTTGATGTTGATGGGGTGATGCCAAATCGGTCCTTTGTTGTTGTTGCTGTTGTTGCTGATGATGTATTGAAGAAGGGGAATAAAAGCCAAGATAAAAAGATGGACTGTTGGATGCAGCTGTAATTTGACGCTGATCACCTTGAAGTGCATTCCGATCGAGGTGAAATTGGCGAACATGTTTATCATGACAATACTCATAGGTCCAATAGCCCGGTGTCTAATGGAAACGAGTCGTGTCAAAACGATCCTGCCTTCCAAAATAACACTACACCATCAACTTGCCTGATAATAAAGACAGTTTTGTTTGCTCAAGGGTTCCAATAGCTTCAATCCTCGTTCTATGCTGTCTTGTTCACTTGGCGTTGAGCTGCTCGTATCCTGACTTTGGTCACTGTTATCGTCGTCGACGTCGTCGGGAATCGTACACTCGAAAGGCTGCCCATGGGCACTCATCATGACCACGCTGCGTTCATTCTTTTTGCTCATGCCAGGGTTGACATTTAAAAACTGCTGCCGTATCGATAAGGCACTACTGCTTCCATGCTGTTGTTTGTTGGCCAAAATGAGTATATACGCGTTCCTTAATGCAACCATGCTTCTTCTTTTTTACCTTGTCAAAGTTGTCGAGAATGTCAGATTCGGCAATTCTATTTTCTGTGAGGACAACACGGTATCGGGGATAAGAGGCGATGTCTTCATAAGCAAAAGACGATGCATAGAGTGGGAAAGGGAATAAGCCAGCTGCTATCAAAAGTGCCAACTGTCGCATGGATTTCAAATAGAGAAAGAGTAAAAAGAAATGTAATGCGTTGGCACACGGACATCCAATTGCCCTATTCTCAAAATGGAAGAATGATATCCCGCTTCCTTTTTGCATGACAACGGCAGGTCTTTTTTTATTCTTACAAGTATCTAGGTGCAGTCAAACCAGCTGCTGCTGATGCTGAGGATGAAGTACCAACATCAGGGGATGATGGTATCTTGCCATCATTACTATACGTGGTTGTTGGGGTGGTGACCTTGAGGAGACGGGGGATTTGTTCATTCTCAATCATGGTATCTACGGTCATGGATGATGATGATGGCTGTTGCTGTTGTTCCTGGATCGAATTATGACGACTTGGTACGAGACGACAATAATAGTATTCATCATCTCCCTCATCATCCTTCTTCATATGACTTGTTGCTGGTGGTGTTGGTGACGAATATCCTTGCTTGTAAATACGCATCCATTCTGCTGTCAATGTATCCACCTTGTTTGGTTCCACTATCATATCATCCTTTTGTGTAAAGAGATCCAAAAGCCGTTCCTCTTCGGTATTCCAATGCGGTGAACAAAGACGATACTCGACAAGAATATTGCTACCTGAACGTTCAATCATTCGTCCTCGTGTTACGCATTGATCAAAGTAGGGTCCATTGCATGTTGAGCATGTTTTGGCACTGGCAAGATACCGTACCAAAGGGCGTGGTAAATGATTGTATCCTTGTTGTTGAAACAAGCAACGACGCGCACATATTTCTTTGAGTGAGAGGGGACCATGGACAAGAGGATATTCAGCTATGGCAGGGAATCCACACGCCTGTGCTACCAATTTGCGTATCGATGGCATTTCCACCACTTGCACAGGAATGGATGCCAGCTGAGGATTGTTATCCAGGTGAAGTGATACAAGCCGAGTGTGTGACAATTGAGCAGGCACCCTGGTCAATGCATTATGATGCGCAATCAATACCACCAATGACCGAGGCATGGTTTCGGGCAAGGCCGTCAATGCATTATGGCTCACATTCAATGCCTTGAGTCGTTCCAATTGTCCTAGCGTATCTGGTAATCGCTGCAACTTGTTATGGGAAGCATTGAATAAACGTAATTGGACAAGTAATCCAAATTCATCAGGTAACGTGGTAATCTGATTATAGGAACTTTGATGAAGTGTGAGAAAAAATGGGAAAACTCCTAATGTCCATGCTTGCATATCTTACATGTCGAGTTTCACCAGGTGCCTGAGATTACCAATGCTAGGCCCGATTTTGATAAGCGATCGTCCTGATAAATCCATACTCGATGAAGCCACCTTTCCTTGAGGCATTTGGGATACGATCACTTGAGTCCAATCATCATTCAAAGGAGGAGGATGTTGTTGTGCTGCATAATGTCGGGTATCTATATAGCTCAAGTCGCGCTCCAAATGGCGGTCTTCCAAGCGATAAAAGTCGGGGTGTTGTTCAAGAAGGACTGCGTTGTTTGAAGAACCAACTTGATGATGATGATGGGTGATATCGTCTGCTGTATATGCAAAAGGAGGGGTATCGTTGGGCGTGCTTACATGTTGGCCCATGATAGAAATAGTTAACAATGAACCTCATACATAGACACACAAAAGAAAGGTAAAGAAAAAAAAAAGAGAGAGACGTGCTACTTGATGTTGAGCCCAAGTTTCGAACAGCGGCGGTGGTATATCCCTGCGGAGCTTTATTATTCAAAAAAAGATAAAAGGCGTGGAGCCATGAAAAAATTTCATGTTTTTCTTTATACCATAACCCTTCTTCTATCCTGTGGTCTTTTCGATTTAAAGAGATGAATTGTGCCCTTCGGGAAAAGTAGGGAATATAAACACTGCTTTATATGCTTTTACTTGTAACGATGATGCATATCCTTGTTCAAAAGTAACAAAAGCGATATTATCCTTTTTATACATACACACACGTATACCAAAAAGAAAATGATAAAAAGACATACACACACACATTAGGCCCCTGATATGTCAGGTTACCGGAAAGATCTTTTTGCTCCCCCCTTGCAGAACGAGGTTGGTTTGGTTTAAACCAAATTCCCGGAAGGGCTTGGCCGAAGCGTCAAGTGCGTATAGCGATAATGTATCGTGTATCACAACATGACAACCCCTAAAAACTTTGTTTGTTTCGCCACATACATCATGCAATCTTTGCAGCTGTCCTCGGCGTGTCATATCCGAAACATCCATCATCACACAGCAAAGCAAGTATAGGTTACTAATTTTTATCTTTTACTATTTACATTTGTCGCAAACAACTATACAAAGAAGTGTGATATATAATATACAGAAATCCCTCCTCTAGTGATAAGGTGGTGTGTGTGTGTTGCTTTTTCTTGGTCCTAGGATGATGCACAGCAATGTTTTTTCACCGAGAATAGCGTTGCAAAGTCCGAGATGAGAGTTTGTTGTGCGCGTGCGTTGTGTGTGTGTGATGGTAATAAGGAGAGAGAGAGAGAGAGGCGTTTACTAATTAGGGAGATATAAAAGAAGGGGGTGAAGGAAAGGTTACATTGTTGACTGCATGATTACGGCTCCCAGGAGACAGTATAAACTTGATCGTTGACGGTGACACGTTTGGGTAAAACGCAAGGTTCATAAGTAGAAAAAGGGCGTTCACCGGTATCGGCTGAGAGACGTTGTAATAGCAATGCGGTGCGAATAGTATCATTGAGATCATCACCCATGGGAAGAGATGAAGATACTTGTACAGCGAGTTCGGAAGGTGATGGTGGTGCTACAGTGATATCACCGAGTGGGCGTAAGACAGGCAACAAGTGTTGATATGTTGTTGTTGTGGCTGCACGGATCGGCGGTAAACGTGGACCGGGAAGGTGGTGGTACGCGTGGTGCATGTATCCCTTATGTGCTTCAAGATGCGTGAAGGAGGGTGATGGCACAGGTGTTGGTGACCTTGAATCCCGATGCGATGATGTTGTTGATGAAGAGGAAGAAGGTGTGGGTTGAGGTCCCATCATCATCATGTCATCATTCAAGAGTCGAGCTACTGACATGGTTGTACTGCTGGATGTGCTGCTGACACTGCTACTTGTAGAAGCGGATCTCACAGTACGAGATGATCGACGTGGACGTGAAGTACAACTTGGACGACGTTGATAAGGCTCGGATCGTGGTACTCGACGTGCAGAATTGGTAGAAGAGGGTACAGTAGCATGATGGGCTGTCGTTGATCTACGATGAGCCGCTGAACGTGATGGTGGTGCACTACGAGGATCAAGCAAGAGACATCCATAATCTTCATGTGATGGTGGCAAACACTGACGTACAAAATCAGGTCCAAAGAGTGGGATCAGCTTTGTACGAATGCGATAGGCTGTACGTAGACAAAGAATCTTTGCAAACTCGAAGGGCATCCTATAAACGACGACATCATGTTAACAACATGGCTCCTCTCATTTCAACCCTCTCTCTTTCTTTGTTTCTTACCATGTGCCTTGAATCTTGAGGAACCCACCACGGATCTTGGTCACTCCCAATTCCGGATTCGAATCGACCACTCGAACAATGTCGGCCTTGGAGTTCCCGAGACACTTCCAGATACCAGTGAAATGCACAAAGCCTGTCTCCCGATCCCACATAATAGGTTGATTTCCCACTGTATATTCATAGACTAATAAAAGGCATGTGAATACAATGAAAATGAACATGATGATGATGATGAGGGTTATTTTACCTGGAATATAACCACGTGGATCAAGCGATGTCGAGTATTTCGCACGAGTAATGTCAAACTCTTCACCTTTTACCTCATCCGCTTGAAGGATATATGGACGGAATGATGGGTTGTCAGCTTCACAAGCATAGCTGCTGGTATCCGATCGATGATCGGTATGTGGTTCCATGTCAATGTCTTCGGAAGGTGGTGGTGTATACATCATGGTTGCGTTCATTTATGTCAATTACACACGGATCAAGTGTGGAGATTAAAAGAGAGAGAGTGAGAGAGAAAGAAAAAAGAAAACGGAAAAGAGATGGCTTTTTGACCAGAGAGGACACTGAAGACATCCATTTTTATAACTTTTTGATGGATTGGGGGGAGAGAGAGGAGAGAGGCACAATTTCCTCTTTACCCTAACCACAAAAAAACAGAGGAACGACCTAATGGGGGGAATAAGGTGGGTCGTGCAGCTTGCAGTGACGATAGTAAAAGGCCGAGAAATGTTAATTTATGCTCGTTCAAGAATGTGACGCGCTCATCATCATTATTATTATCATCCACCTACCCACTTTTCCACTCACACAACATGTCGATCTCTTTTCTAAAAGATGATATATACCAAGAAACGATATTCGAGTCTTTTAAAGAAATTGAATCATGGCATCATTTCTTCTCATCTTGTCATTCTACCATCAATCTACACCGAGTAATCCATGAGGCAAGAGGTTCCATTGTTGTTACTCGGGGAGGTGGTGGTGATGGGGGCGGATAATGGAGACAAAGGGGTTAAACATGCCCATCTCGCGCCCTGTATCAACCCCCTTTCTTTCTTTCCAACCTTGCCTCTCACATTACATATACACACACACGCAACAGCAGCAGCAGCAGTGCAAATCAAATCACCCCTGGACCCCGTGTTATTGCTTTTTACCCTCTTTTTTTGTGTGCTCTTGCAAATGTCCCATGACATATATGCCTTAATTGATTCTTTACACGAAACTTGTTTGTTTGTATGTGTGTATGCCCTTCTCTTGTTGATGGCGTTGCCTCGACTTTTTGCGAGAGTATTGCCCCTTTTTGTTTACGTCGAGAAAAAGAGAGAGAGTTTTTTTATTCTTGGCTCGGCACCATGCTGCATGCCATACATAATATTTTGTATGGCATGTTATGCAAGCAAAGTTGAAAAGTGGTCCATGTAGGCATAGAAAGAAAGATAACATCGCGCACTCTCTCTCAACAAAGATCATGTTCATTCCCCGGTAACTAATACTACAAGTGAGGGCCATCATCATCATTCTCCCCTGTATAGATTATACCCCACTCTCTCAACGGCCTCCTCCTCCCCCCAAAAGTTACCCTTGCCGCATTACATGTTGTCTGATACATAATCCTATCTACAGCTGCTGTTATTATTTCTCGACCAATCTTCGAGTTCTGGTCACGTTACCGAGGATCATGGACCCTTATTCATTTGTGGATCATGTCACTCGAAAACATCCCGAGATTACTTTTTAAAAGTGTTTGAGAAACAAAGCGAGTTACGATTGTGTGTGTGTGTGGGCGGGTGGTGTATACATGTGTGGGTAGATTAATCTTTTTTGGCGGGATGGCCAGTGCATATGGAAGGGTGAGAGATGAGAGAGTTGTGTGTACAAGCCCGCGTTTCTACTATTTGCTCCCGAGTTCCACACATGTAAATGTACTCACTCCTGTTTTTCCTTTTGCCCCTCACCTACCCCCAAGGCACACATTGGCCCCTTTTTCTCTTCCGTCAAATGACAAAACAAAGCATACACAACTCTCGAAATATCCTTTTTTTCCCTCGAGGTACGTTATGGGACATACATGTGCATAAGTAATCCAGGGCAAAAGCTATAACAACTAGGGGGTGATTGGATTGAAAAAAGAAACATGATCTTGCACACACACACACACACCCAAGATGTTGCTCCTTTTTGTTTTCAACATTGTGCTGCAATTCTGACTGAGGTTGGGGTGCGTGGCACATTTACATTTCATCACACACACCACATTACACGTCAAGCAGCAACAGCTATCGTGTCGATTGCCCCGGATCCCCCTTTGCTTTGATAGAAAGTCCCACCCCCACAACAAGACTGCGCATCTATGTGTATTCCAGAGTGTGCTTCACATTTAGGGTGGCACATTGCATGCAGCTTTGGGATGACATTATCCTTTCCTCAACCCGATGACAATACATAATATAAGGTTATGTACGCGTTTCGAGACCATGAATGTGGCAAGTGTGGATGAATGTGGGTCGAGAATGAGTACTGGTACGAGCTCCTGGATGACATACACACAACTTTGGATCTTGAGGGTGTGTGTATATACTCAAATATGCGTGTTGTGGGCGAAAAAGAAATGAGCAAGGACCAAAAATGGATATATCGTTTCGCTTGTATTGTCTTTCTCGAGGTGTGTGTGTTTTTAAGGAGGGTCTATGGGGGGAGGCGGTGATGGTGGACACCAACGACGGCTTTCGGGTGTGTCGATCACGCGATTTGTATATATATATCCGATCCATGCGCCACATACATGACACAAGGAAGCACAAAAAACCCCATACACAAAACACACTTTTATACACACACACGCGCATGCTACGCTTACTTGTCATCCACTTGTCTAATATTCCATGTTGGTCCGGATGAGCAGTGTAAACTTTTTGGGGGGCGGGGAGACCAAGTCTAAACCGAAACAAAATGCCTGCTGCTTTCTCGAGAATGTCGCAAATTGGTGACAACACCACCTACCTACTATTACTACTACTACTACCTTTAGCAGTGATTTCAATCGAGTCTGGCGCGCTAATTCTATTGTTGTCTTTAGAAATTCGCCGAGAATGAATGTACCATAATTGCGTCAAAAGCGTAGTAGTACTCGGGTGGCATCCGAGGTATAGAGTTTGCATAATCTGCAAGCAATTTCTTTTCTCGCGCATCCTATTGTACGTATCTGCCCCGTGTGTATGTGTGTGTGTGTTCCGAATCCAAAATGACAAAGGGTAGTACGATGTTGTGTTGTTGTTCCTTTAACAATGCCATCGTCCCGGTGAAGGATTGGTTCGGGATGATACACAAAAGTGGGAATCTTGCTCGACCTTGTCTGACAAGGTTTAATGGAGCGTACATGCACATTACATGCTTTTTGTCATGGGTCTTTGAACCGAGACGCTGATGGTTGCACACAAAAAGTCACCGGGACAAATGGCAAAAACCATCACGGATGACGACCGATTGCGATAAAGACTTTTTTTTCTCGGCACATGCCCCGTGCATTTTCACAAAAGACATGATCTGCAACGGATCTAAACAGCCAAAGGTGAACCGTGTAGTCTACACACACACACAGAGTGTACGCGAGATGGGGTTATATGTTGTGTGACCACCCTGTAAGCCATGTGCTGCATACACCACCAAGGACTCTCTCTCCCACCCCTTACTTCTACATAAATCTCATCAGCCCTAAAGGGATTAATGAAAGCACCTAATTGCTGCTGCATCCATCACCCTCATGTTAGGAGTAAGTAGTACCCATTGGTTATCTAAGCCATGTTGATCTCTATGGCCCCCATGTTGTCATGGCAATCACGTGTGTTACCATTGGTTTTGTACACAGCATCCTATTGCCGACAATGAACATTGATTGTCTTTTGCAAAGCCTTATCATTGCAAGTGGCGTCATAAGCTGCTATTTCATTGTTTGCAATTTTACATGCAATCCATCTCTCTGCATAATTGCTCACCCATGGGCAGCGAAGACATCTTTTCATGAGCAGTATACCTATTTGATCTCGATTGGCAGCTAATAGCCTCCTCATCCCATTTCCAGGTGTTGCCCAATCCATCGCATGTGAACGATTCTTCTGCTGCAGCTCGCCTTGTCCATCTTTCAATTCTTTTGATCCGAGGCAATTTGACTGGTGGGTAAGGCTGGAACAGGGAATACAGCAATTCATGAACCGTCTCACCCGCATTGCATCTTCTTTATATAATGAAGCATAAGGTCTGTATTAGAACAAAGGTGTTCAGCATGTCTGAAAGTACCTTGTCTGGAAGTTTTAAGGTTGAGTTGGGCAATCTCGAGCCTAGGGCCGTTCATCCTACATATAATTCTGTCCATTCATCGTCGGACGCCCGCATTCACATTCTCACAATGAAGCGTATGGTTTTTATTTGAATGGAGTTGATCAGCATGTCGAAGCCCACCGTCTGACCAAGTTTCAGAATGATAGTAGGCAACGGCGGGGGTGTGCACTATGTATCCTACTTGCGTCCCGTCCGTCCATTGTCTCTCCTATATTTGGACCGCCCGATTCACAAAACATCATAATGAAGCATACGGTTTTTAAATGAATGGAGTTGATCAGCATGTCCCAGCAGATCTGCTGACCAAGTTTCAAGTTCAAAGTGGGCAATTCCAAGATAATTCATACCAAGTGACATTTCAATGGATCCGGCGCTTTCCCAATTTCCATCCGTTATAGTCAATCACACATTATACTCTCCCTTTCGAAATTTTCAAATGAAGTGTGGGTTCTTTATTAATGCAAAGTTGATCAGCATGACCAAGAGCATCTTGTATGAAAGTTTGAGGTCAAGGTGAGGAATCTCAAGATCATGGATCAATGCACAGTGTGCATGGATTTGTAGGGCGGTGCCTGACCTATTTAAATTTCCAGCTCTTCCGCTCTCGGTTTCTTGCCCCTTCCTCCCATTCTCAACTGTTGCCCCCCATTCAAGTACAACTACAACCTGCAAACGATTGTCCTGCTTCAACCCATCAATGTCAATCCTACAACTGCCTTGACCCGATTGTCTTTGACCGAATGGGAGAGTTCATGGCGTGTGCACAGCTTTCTTGTCACTCTTCTACAACACACAGCTCTCTTGACACAACACGCGCTCTTGCCACGATCAAACGTAACAGCATTCATTCCAGCATCTACTACTAGCGAGATCTTCATTTGTTGTCTCAAGTTACTTGCAGCAACACGTCTTACAGCCTTTTTCACGTGAACAGCAGATAGCCATTATATATAGGCAACTTTATTTACGTGTAGCAACTTGTTATCAATACATACGGATTCCTATGGATATGGATATGGATATTGGCATGGTGCATGGGATGGAAGGGATTGGATGTATTGGCCGGGTTGGTTCCCGTCTGAGAACGTGATGCCAGTTTGGATCAGCAGCTACCAAGTACACCGCAGTATTAGCAACCTTCTCCTGGTTGAACTGCAATAGAAAATGACCAAGCAAGTGATTGTCTGACAGCATGATGGAAAGGAAGCATATCAGCAGCAATCACCGAGATCTTTTACATATCAACATATTGGAATGGTAGCCATGAGAAATCCTGGAAAGGTGCGTTGGCTACTTGTCATGTTGCCATTAGCAGGAATGGTGGGTCACATCTGAAGGATACGGCTGAGGGTGTTGATGGATTGGATGGGATTGGCAAAAGGTGTTTTACAACCATGGGTGATACTGGAACACTCGAGTCAAATGTATGCAGCAGCTATTTTGCAATTATGGATGAAGGATGTTTATGAGGGCAGCCACCAAGAATACAATGACACCATGACACCTTTTCGCTCTATGTGATCCATCTATACCTTATTTTTAACCTGTTCCTTTATCATATTTACTTTATAAACATCCACACTACCATGTCATTTCTTCCACGTTCACTGATGAATGAGCAGTATTGGATTGAGCATAAGAACTAGAGTATAGTATTATCAGCTCATAGTATAAGATGTGGATCACGTACTTGGTTTAAGGGATGACGATGATAAGGTTGAAGTTGACAGGGGAACGAGGTTGGACTATTACATGGCCATTATATAAAAACGCCGTGCCCTTTCTCCCTTTAGTCTCATGACATTGATTAACGCTTCCTTGTTCATATGCTACACAGGGAATAAAAGCAGTGGTATTTTCCAATTGGCTTCTTCTATACATGCTCAATGATTACGCTGCTATCTACAAAGGTAGTAAGCTTAGAGTGATCTTCCGCAAAAATAGCACCTGTTACAACAGCTTGATAGAGATTTG
The DNA here is from genome assembly GCA_000697475.1 of Lichtheimia corymbifera B2541. NCBI lineage: Eukaryota > Fungi > Mucoromycota > Mucoromycetes > Mucorales > Lichtheimiaceae > Lichtheimia > Lichtheimia corymbifera. Next base: position 60,437 of record JNEU01000695.1, read on the forward strand.
CTTCAATGTGCTCAAGAATGAGTGAGATCTCTGGTATATACAATGTACACTAATTACATAAACACCCTGCTTAACTATAACAAGTTTCAGCTAACGTCATCTTATACAACGTTACAAGAACGAACCATCACATACGGCCCGTCATTAAAGCAGGCGGATGTTACAATAGGGGATGTAACTATATCATGCATTTCTCTACCAATAGGATTGGACCTCTCAGGTTCTCTGCTGCCTGCTTGGTCACACAAGCAAGTCCTTCTGCATCTTTGGCTTAATACGATTGAGGCGATTCACAATCAACAAAGGCCGCCTTTCATATAGCGGCACGCTTACAGCATATGTAAAACACAAAGGTGCCCATAAATAAAAATTCTACAATGAAACGTGGGGTCTTGAATCGAACAAAGTTGCTCGTCGTGGCCGAAAGTATCCTGTGTAGAAGTTTCACGATCGTGGTGGCCATTCCGAGATTTCGCAAAGTCGCCACCAGCCAAAGTGGATTGGTGGTCGACCTCTTGAATTTTTTTCGACGAGGCTGGTGGTGAGATTGGGTGAATCTTGAGATTGGCGAAGTTGATCGTAAAACTTGCACCCAGGGTGCGCTCCACCCCGCCGAGCAACTTTGTTCGATTGAAGACCCCACGTTTCATTGTAAAGTTTAGAGATACAGACACATTTATGTTTTACATATGCTGTAAGCGTGGTGCTATATGGCAAGTGGTGTTTGTTGATGATCAAGCAGCTAGACCCTAATGGAGCCAAAGACGCAGAGAGGCGTTTTTATGCAGCACATCTGTTTGGGGTGAACAGAAAGGGCGAATGCATGATAGTTAATGCACAATTCAATAACGGTCATACATGGGTAGCTAACATGCACTTTTTTCCATTACCAGCTTTTGCCCAATCCACTTGATGGGAATGATGCACCTGCTCCAATCGAGCATTTCCATGATTCAATTATCGTGATCCGAGCTAATTACTACTAGTGAATAAATCTAGCCCCAGCGCAAGTTGAAGGGAAAATATGGGCTCGGCGACGCAACCACGAAGACCTTCCCAAATTCCAAAAGGAAGATGGACTCGGCGACGCAACCACGAAGACCTTCCCAAAATATCCGCTTGTAACTCACTCGGACCGCCTTTACTCGCAAACGACACTTCAAAAGCGGATCCTATGGGCATTGGCACACAAAGAAGTCATTTGACCATCCAGGCATGCCTTTTGACTATTGTTAGTGCACTTCTCGTGATAAAATACTTCATAGTGTACCTACCATTATTATCTGGCCATGACGCAAGTCAAGACAAGAGAGAGTACTATGGACTCGGTAACGCAGTAGACGAGATCCTTCCCATAATACCCCACTTGCAGTCTCCTTGGAACGCCTTCAAAAGCTATGAATCCTATGAGCCTTTCGACATACGCAGCACCTTTTGAATGTTAGCATACCCATCAACAAGTGATACTGCATCTAGCACTTACCCAATCACAGCGAACGCAACAAGTTTCCATATGTACTGATAATTAAAGAGACTTGACGTGAGTGCTCGATTGAGAGTTCACCATGACCTATTAACCTGCGGCGTTAGTGAAAGCACAACTGCTGCGTTTTCATAGGTTTTTGAACTGGGTTTATAATGACCGTGACCATTTCCGACTAGGTAGCACAACACTGGATGTATTACCTTGGCAGCAGCCTTGAGATCAATCCTTCACAACAAGGTCCAGATTAGAACATCCCTAGAGCCTTTACACACATACGATACAAACCCCATCTTTCCAAAAGACACTGTCATAAGCATGATAGAGAATACAAGTAAATTAAAAATAAGTGTCCCAAATAATATGTTTTCTCATTATCCATGCAGTGGAACGGTGTCCATCATACTTCGTCCTATCCCGTGTGAGTAGCAATGTTATAGGCATTCGACGTAATATTTACGTTGCTAAGGGAATATCGAGAATATAATGAGAGTGGATGTAGAGCAATTATGGAAGCATAAGGGGGAAGCAGGGAGCAACTGAGATTGATTCAGTGATTTTGTAATGCATCGTGATGGATGGCTAAAATGAGGTATGAAGAGACAAAGAATACACAGTGGTGGTTTACTATATGATATTACACACATGGAACCTCCATCAATATCTCTTATGTGCGCATCTCCTTGTTCCCCTGATGAAGTGTGAGCTGTGTTAGTGCGATCAACAGGCATCCCGCACGACAAAGTCATAAGGTGCATAAAAGTGCCTTGAAGCATTTCAAGCAACAATGGTATTGTGCACAGTACAAAAGAAAGAGGTGTGCACATTTAAGGTTTCAATTGTAATATGATATAGAAGACATGTTATCATGAGAAGAATATGACCAATTGTAGTGGTCTAGTTGTATCCTTCATAATAGTAAAGGTACATGCTTTATATAGCTTTACGTACACAGAGACAAGAGAGGCAGAGTATCCAACCCAGTATGCAAAGCTCTTTGCTACCGAGAAAACTGCAAGTTGATATATTGTTGCTGGGGGTCTGTATAAAAAGGTTAAGTGCAGTGTTGAAGAAACAAGGGCAGTCTGATACTTTCAAGGTGGAAGGGATATCGCCATGATCTCGTTTTGAATGAGTGCTATAATGGCAGTTGTTGCTTGGCATTACACGTTATGGGCAAAAAGAGAGGGTAGACGTTGACTATTTTATTGCAAGTCTTGGAAAGATGTAAAAACCAATATCTGACTTGTCGAGGGGTGCGCTGTTCTTTGCCTGTGATGCTGGATGCTGTAGATGGTGTATCAAAACTATTGCGATGGATCACCGATGTAATCTGGATTCCTTCACGTATCACTTATTAATGCATTAGCTTACCATCATTTCCAGCTGACACTATCTAGCACTCACCTTCTTTGGGATGCCACGTGCGAGGAATACCTTCTTGCTCCTCAATTGGTGCATTATATTTGGGATACTACAACGTTATCAGCAAAGGTAATGCGTTGTACCATCCTTAATGTACCTACCTTCTTGATGGATTCAGAGGGTTGGCCGGCTGATATGGCTGATTTAACTTAGATGGCAACAATATGGCAGAATGTGGCATGATATGGCAGAATTATTACATGATACGAGTATGGATGGGAATGGTGAGATACGAAAAGAAGATGCGTATAGATGGCAAAACATGACAAGAATACGGGTACATATGGATGAAAACAGCATGATAGACAGGTGAGGTATGGGTGGCAACAACATGTGGGGTATGGATCGGCAGGAATATGGTTATGGATTACAACAGCATGAATACAAATCAAACGGAATCAGTGGTAGGGGATGTGATAGCAGATGCCTTGCGTTTGCGGCCTTTGACATGGTAGGTGGGTGGAAGTGGGCAAGTGGGTTCTGGTGAAGAAAATGTGGGTACAAATACGTTCTCATTTTGCATGGCTTGTAATGTATGCTTCATCAGCTGCTTGATAGATCCAATAGTCAATATCAGAGATGTCAAACGTGTTACTAGAACTTGTTCGGTTTCAGGGTAATGTAGTGGACCAAGACGTTGCAATCGACAGGTATATCCGGCCGGACAGTCCATCACCAGTATTGTCATTTTCAAGCCTAATGTCATACCAATAAGTACACGACACTACAATAGAAGAAGACCCAAACTCACCGCTAAAGATGAAGCCAAAAGTACGGATATTGCGCAGTTGATCAGGGTTAGAAGAAGCAAGGTGGAAGAACATGTCACGCATCGATTTGGGACACTTGAAACTACCCTCGACCAGCTCCTTGGTGTCATGGTTATTGTTGCGACTAGCCTCGGCACAAGCATATTCATCCGACATAAAGCGTATCATCATATCCACCTTACTGCCGACAAGCTTGCGGTCCATGTCATTACATCCAGGATTGGTACGAGTTGCATTTCTTGATGACGATGACGACTTGCTCGCTTTCTCGCCACTAAGAGAGAAGTTAGCAGTGATACACTACCTTCATTATCCATGACTTACCATCGAACATTGAACACAGATTCGTCAAAGGCCTCTTCAATAAATCCCCAAACACGTCGCATGATGTCAGCTTCGGTTTGATCCGTCAATGGCAAGTATTTGTAGAAATGCAAATCCAAAGCTCGAACGAATGTTTGGTGTATCCAATGCAACTCGGGCTCACGCAATGGATGAAAGGGTGCGTGATGGGATGCTTCAAAGATCGTATCCAAGGTATGCTGAAAAGGAAATGAGTCGTAAGACATATTGGATTCCATCGCAGGCTTACCTTATTCTCATATGTTTTCAGATAATCCATGACAGTGGATTCAGGTTTGGGGAGATTGATTGCATTGCAGGATTGGATCTCTTCAACTTCCTCGTCGGTAAAATATCCCCCTTGTACCCATATGGCGTCGTTGATATCGAAGATGAATGAATGACAAGGGCTAAACACAAAAAGAAAGCCTATTAGTTGGTTTCCCAGTGTTTTAGTATGTACACCTACTGCTCATTCTTACATCGTAGAGCGTGCCTTTTCATCTCCTCCTCAACCACCTTGCCAGTCTTCAAAGTCCACATCTTCTTTTTGTCCAGTGAGGAATAAGCCATGGCATATTGATCGATATCTACAGATGATGCCAATGACGTGCTGGAAGTGGAGCTGGATGTTGCGATAGAGACAGATGTTGACGAACCATCTTCAGCAGTACCAAGCGAGTTCTTGCTTCGGTGGGCGATGATTGCAGTACGGACGGCATCCCAGTTCACTTTGCCTTTGCCCTTGATATACACGTTAATATTATATAATGGATACCTTTTTCAACGATACAACACTTACGACTTTGACACCAAGCTCTTTAGCGACGATCCCGAATCTCTGTGGTCATACGGAATCCACAGCCTCGTCGATCTTGGTGTTGTTCAGGATAAACTCCCAGTTGTCGTTAATGAAGTCGAATACGCTCACTTGTTGGTCGCTGGCTTGCTTGTCATTAAGATATGCAGCTATGACTAAGAAAATAAAGTTAGACATCCCTCATGTTATGTCCAGTTGTTGTGCTTCAACCTTCTCGGTGTTTGACAATTGACATGATGTCGAAAAGGCAAAGGAGACAGCTTGCATCCGCGTAGCAACTGTTGTTGCACTTGCCTTTTATGGTTTAGGACTTTTTTGAATGAGCTCGCTCGCTCTGCGTAACATGCATTGATGTTACTCTTTTTTCCTATTAAAAGTGAAGGACCAGGCAAATATCTGTTGGATAATGCCTTGATATGGATTGCTTAACAAGGTACTCCGGTATATCATTAAAACCGTGGAAATCACTTGGTTACATATTATACAACGCATTGAAAAATGCCCCTTGTTCTTGTGTAATCCATTGTCAACTTGGTCATTATGTTTGATGCTATGATCCTGGGCGATTGATGCATGCAATTATCATCTCTTACAATTATCATATCTTATACACTATTCCATGACAGCAACTATCGTCATCCTTTGTGCAACCTGTCAACCGTCACCATCCAACTAGGCCATGCAATAACTCGCCACCACGCGTCAAGTGCCACCTCCATCGATTTATTATTCAGCTTTGCACAGTGCACGTCCTAAATATAGAACTTTCCAAGCCGATGTGCCCCTCATTCGAGCAATTTGTCGTTGTATCTCTCAATACATCTCTTGTGAATGACCTTATATTAAAGGCTTATTTTAGCGAACACGTGATTGGGTTGACCATCGATTTCAAAGCATGTGTAGTGTGAGATACCTTCCTTCTTGCTGAGTTAGATCTCGTCGTATGTGAGCACTTGATGTGATATGGTATGGTATGGTAAAATGCAGATTGTAAAATACCCACTCGTAAATGCTGCGATAGAGGAAAAGAGAAAGGAAGAGAAAGGGTGTGATTGATATATATATATATATATATATATATGTTTGTTTTGAACAGTGATTAGATCTTAGCAGTAACGTCGTAACACACGTTCGCTTTTTTTTTGTGGTCCAGATCTTGTAAGATAACTATTTTATTGATATATAGAGGGTGATACGCAATTCTAGAGACATAGTCTATAGTAATAGTGGGTAACAATGCAAGCTTGGTGGAGGGGTGGAAGAATCGAATTGCCACCCACACAGTGGAGCTGAGTATTTTTCAATTTACCGCTCCTCTCTCTTTTCCCAAACGATCTACCATGGCGGATGGCGACGACCAAAAGCAATCCAACCACTTGAATTTCAACCTCCAAGAGTTTTTGGGTGACAACAGCGCGAGTGATGCATCGTTTCAGTCCATGGTGCAAAACATGTCGGGCCAAGATGGTCTTCCTGCCGAATTACAACAATTGTTGGGTGGTTCCAATGGCACCGATCTAGTGAGTGTTCTCTATATACATGGGACGCAAGCGTGTTTTTTCTTTTCCATTGACACGGCAAGTGCAGAATCTATTAGGTCAAGGCAACACGAGTGGTGGAACCAATAGTCAGCCAATATCACCAGCAACAACACCACAGCATGCGATACAGCAACAACAACAACAGACACCATCCAGCAGTGGAAGTGGAGGCGTACCATGGGTGATGCCAACTAGTGGTAGTGCTGCTATGCCATCCAACGTCCATGTCATGTCCATGTCCATGCCATCCTCTCAACAACCTACACCTTCACCTATCACATCCACAGCTGGCAATTCGGTACCTGTTCAATCACAGCCAGGTAAGGGAAGGTCTTTGCGGTGTATCGAAACATGCTAATGATGGATGATTGTATAGCGACCAATTCCACCACACTCTTAGAAAACATCACATCACAATTACCACCTGAACGCAAAGACCAATTCTTTGACCTCTTCCGACAGTTACAGGTACGTCAAACGCGATCCACTTTTTTTTCTACCATGTATTCATCATCATGATGGTATCTACAGAATAATGTGATTACGCCTGAGCAGTTTTTGGCACAAGCACGATCATTGTTGGGTCAACAGCAATATCAACAATTGGAAGATTTGAAGAACAAGCCGAATCAGGACAATAAGGCGAGCGAGAAACGACCTATATCCAGTGCACAAAATATGACAGGCATCATGTAAGTGTATATCAACCAAGGAAAGAGAGAGAGAATAGGGATGATTGAATGGGGGTCTTTTTTAATTATAGTACACCACAAATGAAACGACCCAAGCAGGAACATATACCCCCAGGCATGCCAATGGGCCCACCTATCAGTACGCCAATGACATCTTCCACTTTTAAGACACCTGCTGGATTGCAAATTCCTCGTTCTGCAGCAGCCACAGCTGTTCCTGGTGGTGGCAACATGATGCGAACCGCCACGCCTACAAGTAGTACACCTGCTCCTGGTGGTAGTGGAGGCGGCGGTGGAGGCGATCGAATTGATTATGATACATTGACGGATGTGATGGGATATGCTGGTGTGGATTTACGTGAAGAAGCCGAGCACTTTTTAAAAGAGGGTGATGGTACCGGGGCTATATTGCCTGATGGCGTGGATCGATCCAAGATACAAGATTTCATGAATGGCGACCTGTTACGATCACGTGTGCTTGAATTAGCGCAGCCTTTACAAATCAGCAATGTGGATCAAGACTTTATATCCTATTTGGCGCTTGCCACACAAGAACGATTGCGTGGATTGGTAGAGCAAATGGTGGATGCATCCAAACACCGTGTCATGTCACAAGCAGGAAGTGCAGCTCCTCCTCTGGATGAAAGGACAGGCCATCCCTTGTATCGCATTGTTGTACAACAAGACCCAAGAAAGCAACTCTTAGCCATTGAACGGGCTGAGCGTGAAGAAGAACGCAAACGAAAGGAATTACTCGCTGAACGTGAACGAAGGATGCAAATGGGTGAAGGTGAAGGCGAAGATGGCAAATCCAAAAAGAAGAAAAAGGACAAGGATGGTACAGGTGCGGGTGGTGGCCCTACCAGTGGTGGTGCACGTGGATCTGGTCCTGGTGGAGCCTCAGGTGACGGTTCTGGCAAAGGTGGAAGCACAAGTGAAACTGCCTTGATTCGTGCCATTGGTGGCGTACGCAAAAGCTGGATGTTGACGGGTAACAAGGATACATCAACCCCTGGTGGTGGCACTCCACGATCCTCTGGTGGTGGTGGTGGTGGTAGTGCTGCAGGAGCAACAGGAGCAGAAGGTGGCCCTGGTGGCCCTGGTGGTAGCAGTGGTGGTCTTGATGATGGATCTCCTCGTGGACGTGGAAGACCGCGTGGTCGTAAAACTGGTGACGGTCTTAAACGTGGTGCTGGACGAGGAAGAGGTGCAGCTGGGCGTGATTTACGACATGATGGCCTTGGCTTGTTTTTACCACCTTCTACTATTGGTCGAACACATCGATTGGGCGATCCAAGTATGCGCAAAGTCACCGTACGCGATGCCATATTTGCATTGGAAAAGGATTGTCAAACAACCGGTCGATCGGGTAGTAAACGTACCTTGTTGAAATCTTATAATCAATGGCTAAAGTAAATAAATAAAAAGTACGCTTGTATACATACACACACACATATTCACATTCATTCTATCACTCTGATAAACGGTACAATTTTTTTTGTATTACAAGTGTTACAGGGATACAAGGTGGTGATGGTGGAGGAGGGAAAAGGAGGGATGGGTTGGTTGGGTATTCTCTACCATTTGGCCATGAGTGCTTCGGGAGACAACCACGAGATTGGAGCGGCATCATTGTGAGTGTTGGAAGAGGAGGAGGAGGTAGCAGTATCATCGTTCAAGGCAGACGAGTCGCTAGAATAATTGGGCAAGATGCCAGTGGTGCCTTTACCACCAGTAGGGGCTTGATTGGCATGTGGAGCAGCTTCACTCTCGACCCATTGGTCAGCCACATTGGCATGAGGTTGAGCAGCAGCAGTATCAGAGGAAGATTCATCCACCCATTGATCAGCGATATTGGCGTGAGGTTGAGCAGCAGCAGAAGAAGATTCATCCATCCATTGATCAGCAATGTTGGCATGTTCATTGTCTTCCTTGATTTCCTCAGCGATAAAAGGTGCAGCATCGGTATGATCAGCCAACGAAGCATTGTCAACTTGTTCTTCCCACGATGGCACAGCGGTAGGCAATTCATCCATATGCCATTCAGCAGGAGCATCGTCTTCGACATCATTCTTGTGCTCTTGTTGGACATCGTTGCTCAAGCCATTTTCATCGAGTTCTTCAGTGATCCAAGCAGTAGCATCATCCTCATGTTGTTGTTCCTGAACGTTGCCACTTTCATCAACCCAGTTATCGGCAATGTTGTCATGTTGTTCTTCAGCCAAGACTTGGATCTCTTCAGCTTGCCAGCCAGTGATATCTTGATGTTGTTGAACAGTATCATCATCGACGGTGATTTCTTCGGCACTGAAGCTACCAAGGTTGGTATGATCAAAAAGATCGCTCTTGCCATCTTCAACCCAACCATCAGCTGGTGAAGCATCATCATGAGAGGCAACATATGCATCCTCGTTGGCATCGACTTGTTCAGCTTGCCACTCGCCGACATTGGAGTAATCGGTGATATAATTGACAGTGGCATCATTGTCGTGTTCCTCTTCATTGTAAAAGCCTTCGGCATCGACATGGGCACGATCGAGATCTTCAGAAGTCCACTCACCAACGTTGGAATGGTCCACAACGTCAGCGCTATCATCATGCCATGTCTTTGCATCCTCCAAAGACACTTCTTCAGTGGACCAAGCATCCATGCTATCATCGTGCTCGTTGCTGTTATCATTCTTATGAGAACGTTGATCGTCGTTGGTGAACCAGCTAGGCTCAGCATTCGCATGCTGCTTGTTGGTACGCTGATCGTCGTTGGTGAAGTATTTAGCATTGTCATGCTTGGTCTTTTCTTGAGCAAGCTGTTCAATCTCGTTCAACATGTCCTCGTTCAAATGAGTACGCTGGTCATCGTTGGTGAAGTTGGAGGATGCATCATCCTATAATGCAGTTAGTCAGTAACATGATCATCATTGTCCATGTGTGTGGATTTACCTGATGAGCGTCATCGGATGTATTGGAACCAGTTTGTTGGAGATTGTTGGTGGTAGCTTGTTGAATGGTCTTGACAGCGTTCATCTTGAATGGATCAGAATCAACTTGACAAGCGGTGCTACCGACACCAGCAAGATGGATATGATAATCGCCTGGTTGTTGACCATTGAGAGGGAAGGGCATTTCACTAGTGGTGGCACCAAGTGAAGCATCTGGTGATTTATTGAAATGAGCGGATATTGGAACCAAATCGGGATATTCTGTCATTTACTTACCATAAAGACCGAGCCATGCCACAGCCTCTTGGTTGGCGTTTGCCAATGTAACGTTGACTTGATCTAAACCAGCAGGTGCCTTGCCCCAAGCAACCAAATGCTTGCTGTTTTCCTCGAATTGAAGACCTATTATACACAAGTTTAAGCATAATTTGGCGGGTAGAAAAAAGGGATTAGGGAGATAGAGAGAGCTCCCCTAAATTTAAATTACCTGTGCCTGCGGGAAAAGTCACTCTAAAACCTGGGTTGGGTTGAACAAACGGGTCAATGAGGGTGAACATTGGTGCACGATGCGTGTCAACAACTCACCTTGACAATTGTCGTCGGTTGAAGCGGCATCGTTGTGTTCTTCAAACATGGGGTTGGCGTGGACAAAAGTGCCCAGTTGTAAGAGCACAGCAGCAGCGGCTGACAAAGTTGTGTATGAGGCGAGTTTCATATGGTCAAGGATAGGATCGGGATGTTGTTGTTGTAGTAACTTTTTTGTAGGTGGAGAGGATAAAAAAGAGAGAGAGGAAAATGAAAGTGAAGGGTAACAAAAGAGAAAAAGAGGATTGAGCGGAGGAGGAGGAGCAAACAAGTGAAAAGAAAGGAAACGAAAACGGTGCTCTACCAGCTTTGCAATGTTGCGCGAACACAATTAATTAGGCTCTGTGACACATCGTCTCGTTTCCTCGATATCAATTGTCGTCGTACATGCTATTTTTGGATGTCGGTATGCACCCTTCACTAATCACTTTGCAACCCTTTTTTTCTATGCATAATGTAGTAACAGGTTGCTATGGGTAACAACAAGTGCCATTGGAGTCATTATCCTTTTCATTCATCAATCATCACAGATACCCAATAAATCTCAGTTAGTACCATATCCATGACTACCGTTGTCAATGCAACCACCACCACCACCACCACCATCATCAATATTGTCACCACCACTACTACTGATAAGCCGAATGCCTCTTTGAATTGATCGCGTGGCTAGTGGTAGAAAAGAAGGGGATCTTGGGCATTGTGTTGATTTCACGTGTTTACGTACAGGTACTCTTTGTCTCTTTCTCTCTCTCCAGGCCAGTCCTTTGTTTCACTCTCTCTCGCATTCTTTCATTGGCATCATGGGGTGGTTCTGGTTCTTGTTCCTGAACAGAATCTACCAGTCGCCTTTATTATTGTCGCTGTATAAGTTTTACAAAGCCTTATTACGATTGACAACACACACGACAGAGATTTATCGCATTAGCAACTCGACAGCAGAGCGACTGGGATGGCATCAAGACAACGAGCATGACGAGACCATGGATAAGGAACATGACACTGTGCCTCTTTTGAAACGACAACCTTCTTTGCCTGATATCGAGGATGCTGCAACTATGATCCCTGCAGACGCGGTCTATCGCATAGGTATATAATAATACCTCGTCTTTTTTGTATGTCATGCACTGATACATATCCGATGAGTACATAGATCGGTCCATTCTGTATTCCAAAGTACTGGAGGTAGTAAAAAAGTAGGATATGGGCATGCACACATGATTTGAATTTGACGTGTATATTATTAGCTGGAAAGACGCGAGCTTGAATCATCCTCTTGTAATGTGGAAGAATTGACCGATGCGATCATGATCAAGAAGGCATTTCCTTTGGACGAATCTCTGAAAAGGTGCATATCCTCCCATCCATCTATATTCTCTCTTTACTTAGTTCTTTTTATTTTAGACCTGCAGCATGTGTCTTACACGCTTGTCTTTCACGTATTGCTTCCACTTATCAACTCATGCACCTCGTCAATGAACGCGCCCATACAAAGTACGATTCTACCAACCCTCTCCATGAACAAAAACTACTCAAGGTACGTAGACTCTTATCTTTTTTTTTCGCACCTACTCATCGATGGGGCTGGCTACTAGTTGTGGAAATGTTTAATGCCAGATACAGAACTGGAGGCACGGATGACACGGCAATGGGGCGAGGTAACTATTACTACTGCACATTCATCAGCAGCTGATCGATAAGATGAATACAGATTGGATTTCAAGGCAATGACCCAGCGACTGATTTCCGTGGTATGGGATTGCAAGGATTGGATGATCTCGTTTATTATGCAAGCACGCATCCCGAATCGGCACAACAAACATTCCTCAGTTCTCGACACCCGGTCTCTTGGTACCCATTCGCTATTGTAGGCATCAACATTTCACAGTATGCTGTTCAAACCCTACGTACACGCCAACTGCAATATTATCTTTTCAAATATGGATGCGACAAAAAGATGTTTAGCGAGTTTTATTGTATGTACATTATCATCATCATCTCCATGTGCCATTAACATGGTCATCCCATTCTTTAGGCTACCTGTATCACAAGTTCAATGCCTTTTGGATTGCCCACGATCAGCCACGGTTGACAGTGATGGAATTTGAAGCCAAATTCAAGGAATTCAAGACACAAATGAACCTCGAGTTATCCATTCATGAAGCCATGCCATTGACTGAATGGTTAGCACAAGAACAACAAAGACAACAAGAAGAAGAAAAGCAATCTATCAAACAACATGTCGAATAAACTTTTTTATATAATAAGAAATGCGCAAAAGAACAGGATTTTGGTAGGGTGCGAGAGAGAGAGGCGGATAGGGAGGAAATGCGGTATAATACAGTTTTTTTTAAAAAAAGGAAAAAGACGTGTGAGAGAGATGCAAATCTAATAAAACTGGGATTGCATGGAAATAGATGGTTGCTGTTGCTGTTGTTGTTGCTGCTGTTGTTGTTGTTGGGTGACATACACAAAGGTAGGCGTGGCGGTAGGGGTCGTGGAAGTAGGCGTGCTAGGAGCACTGTTGCTAGCAGCAGGCTGACCACCCATGGTGTATTGACTATTGTTCAAAAAGATCGGCTGCCGTTGCTGTTGTTGCTGGTTGGATGAAGAAGATGCAATATTTTGCGGTATAGAAATGCCAGGTGTAGTCGTAGTAGGAGTAGTAGTAGCGGTGGTGGTGGTAGTAGTAGATGATGATTCGGTTGCTATAGGCGATTGATCACTCTTGATTTTTTTGTTGACAGGTTTACGTGTACCATTGGCGTTGCTACCACTTTCATATCGCTGACGTTTCTTGATAATATCTGTCTTCATGGAAAGCGGTCGACGTTCATGATGTAACTTTAAACTATCATCATCGTATAAGCATGGTGTGAAAAGCATCAAGAAAGATATACGTACTATAAACCACAAGCATTACATAACGGGGAACCTGCCTCGTCACGTCGCCATAAGGGTGTAGTGGTAGTAGAGCAATTGGAACAAACAAGTTGTGCAGCCTCCTCTTCTCGTAAATCCTTACGTCCATTGTTTGGCTTGAGTGTCTTGGGTCGAGGAGCATTGTGTAGCTTTTGACTATATATATATATGTAAGAAAAAAAAGACCATCGAATGGGTGGTGGTGGATGACTTACTATAAACCACAAGCATTGCATAATAATTCATCATTGGCTGATCGACGCCATAATGGAGTGGAGGTTGCACCACAGTTGCTGCAAATTGGCTTTCCACCACTGCCATCACTACTTGTAGCTGCAGCCGTTGGCTTTTTGGGCTTAGGTGGTTGTGGTGGCGGTGCATGTGCAGGTGCTGAAACCATTTCATTGGCAGATGGCATGGTCGTTGTAGGGGTTGTAACCGACGAAGATGATGCTGATGGTGGTGGAGTGTGTACTGTCATTGTTGTTTGTGGATGTTGCTCAGCTTGCATATCAGCAGGATTGGGTGGATAAGAGAGTGCTCTATAATAGAATGAGTGATCATATAAATTCAATGTTGATTCACACTTACAGGGTCGTCTCACAAGGCGTTGTAGTAGCATTGGTGGGTGTGGTAGTAGTAGTAATTGGATTGGCCATGGTGGGGGGCGATGCGGTAGAACTTGCTACTGAAGAAGATGCAGTGGATGCTGAAGTAGACATTGTAGGAGTATATTCATTTGCAGGAGGTTGATGATACAAATGAGTAGGTGACCCAGCTACAGATCCTGGCATGCTCATAAGTCTGGCTGTACCTGATGGTGGAGGTGGTGGCATTGAAGAGGATGCCTGATTATCACCCATTCCATTGACATATCCAAATGTGCCATGAGCGATGGGAAGTGATTGTTGCTGCTGTTGCTGATGGTGTTGTCGGTTGGTTCCCATAACGGGACTAGTCGGAACTGAAAATGAAAGATGTTGCTGCTGTTGCTGCTGATGTTGCATAGCAAATGACGAATTATCCATCATCATTGGTTGTTGTTGTTGCTGCTGCTGTGTAGTATTGGTTGACTGCATGGATGTTTGAGACGGGTGTTGTTGCTGTTGTTGTGGTTGTTGTTGTTGTTGAGGTTGTGGCAACGATGGAGGAACGGGAGATGGAAAATAAATATCGACCGGTGAATCAAAACTATCAAATGTCCATTGGGCGCTGAAACCAGATGAAGACGGTGTTGGATTATTGCCATGAGCAATAGCTTGAGCAAGCGCTGAGATACCAGATCCATTATCAGCAGCGTTGTTGTTGGGTAAGAAATTCTGAAAATTCCCAAGCGATCCAAAGATATCATCCAATTCTACAATTTGGTCGCTGGCCTGATCAGACGTAAATTGGTGAAGTACAAAGGTCTGTGGTTGCTGCTGCTGCTGTTGCTGGTTACTGGTACTATCATAACCTCCTAGCTCAGGTATTTGGATAGCAGCTGACGATGCCATTTGGATCCCTTGTAATTGTTGTTGCTGTTGCGACTGTAAAAGTGCATTGTTGTTATCATCCATTGCCATTGGATCAGGTCCCTGTGTACTCCAAGATGGCTCTTGTTGTTGCTGTGCTGGTTGCTGTGCTGGTTGCTGTGCTGGCTGTGGTTGCTGTGGTTGCTGTGCTGGTTGCTGTGCTGGCTGTGGTTGCTGTGCTGGTTGCTGTGCTGGCTGTTGCTGCTGATCATGTGGTATTGATACAGCCATTGGTGCTGGTGGTGGAGGTTGCTGTTCTTTTTCTTGTTGCAAGCGTTCCTGTGTCTCCTGCTCTTCGCAAGATGGGGCTTGAGCTTCAGGCTTGTCATCCTTACGATTGACTCGTTTGGCGGTGGTGTTACTATCCTTCAACGGCGTCAATTTCGAATTCTGATGATCCAGCTGTCGAGCGGTCGTGCGAGAAAGTTTACGAAAAGGTGCATTGGAGCGTTCGGTAAGCAAATGGTGTCTGAACCAAAGGCGCCATGAGAGATTTTCCAATCGAGAGCCATTTTCGAGCGAGTCTTTGACTTTGGTGCATACTCTCCAGGTCTTTGAAAGGTCTTCTTCGGAATCCAAGTTCGCAAAAGGCGAAAATGACTTGTTGCCCTTGATCTTTAGAGCAAGCGGCGCCATCAGCAAAAAGTCGAGTAGCGTTTAAACGGAGCAGAAACAAGTAAAGAACAAGCGCACAACAGTTTTTGGGATTCACGGCTATCAGTGTTTTGCCAGAAATTGGTGGGATCAATCCCACTTTTCACAACCCGCAATCCCCACCGTCCAGGTACCTCTCTCTCTTAGTTTTACCACCACCAATACATAATGCACATGTCCATCAAAAATAGAATAAAAGTGCTGTGATAAAACCCTTCTTCATCATGCCATATAATAATAGTAGTGTCTCTATCTAAACACTGGGTGCTGCTGTTGCTTGTGGATTGATAGGATTACTTCCAGTACCATGGCCCGCCTTGTGTGTACTGCAGTTTGTGACCACGGATTCCAAAAGTGAATTTCCATTGAGCATCTGTGTGGTGGCAACAAGATAATCGCGACCTGATTTGGCATAGGGTATTTAGCACACACACACACACATATAGGCAACACCATTATAAACAAACAAGGAAACTTACTTTCATCATGTTGTGCGAGGAATCGTATAGCAGATACTTCAGTAAATGTGCATCCACCCAAAAAGAAAATCACTGTTGTCTTTCCATGTTGCATGCCATGTCCTACAAGATATACAGCATTTTAGTATAGTGTTATCATGCTCGTGGAATATTACTTACGCCGTGCACGTGCCATTGCCGCATTCGTCTCTGGCCCATATTCCACCGTTTGTGTGATCTCAAATGACTTGCCCGGTAATGCACGCATGACTTCTTCATATCCACGCCATCCTTGAGTGACAGTGGCCCCTGGCATGCTGTTGTTGTTGCTGTTGCCATTGATAGTGTTGCTACCCCCATTGATGTTGCCTGCTGCCAAGGATGCTGAACTTGATGTGCCACCACCACCACCAACATAGGATAGTAAACTGACAGCACTAGCACCTGTACTACCAATACTACCTCCCGCCAACTTTTGCATAGCACATTGCACCAATCGTACACTCATGGGCGCATAGCCGGAATATACATAGGATATGTCATTGGGATGGATTTCATCAACGTCGTCCACAATCAATCGGAGTGATCTACGGCTTGATGCAAAGGCACTTCGGGAAGGTGCTGATGTTGTACGTTTGGTCAAGAGTCCCAAAGCTTCCAATCGATGTAATGTTTCAATATGTTCATATCCATAGGTCTATTATACCAAGAAAGTCAATCACGTATATACAAGTGTAGGCGTGCTGTCCATTCTTACTTGTACAATCTCACGCCGAAAATGATCAAATAATTTGGCTTTTAAACCTCCTTGTGCCACAGACATCAAGCAGAGTAAACGAAGCACCTGAATCAATGGCTTTTGTCGATCGATCATCTCTTCAATATAATCAGGCTCGTTTGTACCATCGATGCCAGCCACAACATCTACAAAGTCAAACATGTAAGTATACATTCTATCACCCGTTCTCAAGGATCTTACTTTGCTGTACTTCAAGGATCTTGTTGAATTCCTCAGTGATGGTATAATCCATAATCTGCTCTGCAATACCAGTATCTATTAGCGAGTTAAGGATATCATCCATCCCTATAAAAGCGACATGTATATAAGAAGAAAAAGGATACGGATCTGGAGAGATTGATGCTCTTGTTGTAGCTCACTGAGTCGTCCGACAAAATCACGTATTTGAGCCACAGTCTTTGCATGATGTCTTTCCTAATGGATTATAAAAAAAACACTCAACACATATCCATCAATAACCCCCTACTTCCCTCTGTTCATATCATTTACCTCGTAATTTTCATTGATCCGTTTGGCAATTTTGTTCAGCATACCACCGACCACAGCGAAATTCTGATCCCTCAATTGACTGAAAAGCTTATCCGATGCATTCAAGACGTATTTCTTCTTTTTGCCTGCTTGACTCCCTGGATTTGGCGCTGGTGCAGTACTGCTACTTGATCCACCGACTCTGTTGACTTGACCGGCAGCAGCTTTGTTTAAGCTGACGAGTGCTGCATCCAATTCCACATGAGCTACATTCCTTGTGGTGTTAGTATATATATATACTCTTTGGCTGTGTTATGACTTACAATTGTTGATAGCCATGGTCTCATCGATCAATCCTTCGTATGTTAACTGTGTACAGAGAGGGGTGACAATATCCACGTTGCGGTCAATGATGATAAGCTGGTCAATATGATTGGAAATGTTGTTGAGCAAGGATGGTGTTCGGGATGCTGTATAACTGGATACTTCGTCGACGACAGCATGTTCACGTCGCATTCGTAGTAACATCTCTGCCAGTTGCTTTGCTGCATCGCCTTTGCCGATAATACGTGGAAAGAGACCATAGATGGATTGCAATTTCATGAGCGATTTGGCAGAATTGTATATGGCCGTGGTATCTCCATCCTGTTTCACAACCAGTTAGCCATCGACTTGCCAAGTTTGAAATACGATCCTGTACATACCAAATAGATTTCCTTCCATGTACCAGGATCCAACTCCATTGATATAACATCATCCTCAAGAGGTATCCAATCCATGGCATAGTCTGCAATCGTAATGCTTCCAAATACACCTTCTTCTTCCAAGACACGTTCGCATATTCTTGTTCGTTGTGGTACAAAGCATAATAAAAAGTCGGTCTTGGTGCCTTCTTGTTCTGTAAGTCGCTTTACATGATCTATCATCATTGTTTGTATCAGCAAAAAGAGTGTCCATATGTTTATCCATCTTAAGGTCTGCTTACTGGCAATGTATCGCATGTATCGTAGTTTGGATCGACAAATGTAAATGACGCTGCTGCATTCGGTATCAATGGTCTCAGATGAAAGCTGGTATATCTTTTCAACTCCATGGTCCTATGTACATCCAATAATCAATATGACATTGATATCATCCAAGAAACACACTCACTTTGAATAGGGTAAAATCGGCAATCAAGCTGATAGGACCTGTGAGCTGTGGGTCAAGTACTAGACTCTTTTTCCCTCGGACCTGAATGAATGAGAGAGAGAGAAGGGGAATATGCATAAGTGTCAAGCAGAGCATCGTTCACATTGACCACCACTCTACCGAATCGAGGATCTGGGGTAGCTCCTTGCGAGCAACTTGGCGTAATTTCTCGAGATGCAAGGGCGTGTTTCCAAGATGTGTTCCAGCCGTACTGCTCATTTAGGAAGAAGTATGGGAGTGCAAACGCGTTGAAACAAGGCCAGTGTCTCGTATATTTTAGCTTCCGACTCACGTGACATGTCACCCAATCCACCTCCACCAATGCTGCCAACATCTCGATCCACTTGCCCATATAACATAAAAGATCAAACTCTACAAGCCATGCTTTCCATCACTCACGTCATATAATACGATGATAAATTAGTGTCGTTAATAAAACGCTTAACAGCTTTCCTCTCAGAATCAACGTTGCTTTGCTTCTTCAATCACATGGTGGAAAACGTCCATGATTGAAATCCATCTTTTCATATTTCATATTATGGTTTCCCTGTCCCTAATGCCCAAGTGATTCATTTTGGTCTTCTTTTTTGCTTGTGTATCCACTCCCAACAAACAACACTTTGACTAAAAACGCCATCTTCCTTTCTTGGACACAAATATTTTTTGGTGATATGTAAATGTCTATTATGGGACAAAGTAGTAGCAAGATTATACATGTTGATTGCAAGGATTATACTTTTTTAAAGACCTTCCAGCCGCCGATCATGATTCTAAGCACCAGCATCAAGCATGTAACGAAAAAGAAAATGACAGAAGAAAATACAATAGCCATCCGGTAGTTGGGTACTTCAGTCTGATTGACTATCCTGCTTGCCAAAGGCTGCCCTAAGAGTGCACCAAAGCTCCATGTAAAAATGGCCCAACCAGTGCCAACTTCAGAGCGTTCGATCCCTGCACAATCCACGATCACTGTGATCAATAGGCTGTTGAACGTTGCTAATGCCATGCCATACACCACAGAGAATGCCCAGAGGCTTGCTACGGTCGCCGCAGTGAACCACACACCAAGTTGCATCACAACACATAGCAAGCCAACGAATATTGCCATATTGAAGCGACCGATATAATCCGCCACAAAACCAAGGGTGATGGAGCCTATCGAATTGAAGACAGCCATGATCCCTGTGATATTTGCAATTGTGAATGGATCTACGCCAAAGCTCTCTGCATACGGAGCGATGAAGCTTTCCGGGATCTATTTTCGTATTAGCCATCATCTTCATGGGTCATCCTATAACACCTCTCCACTTTTTACTTGCATAGAAAACAAAGGCACCAATAAAATGAGCAATGATCAAAATGACAAACTTTTTGTACTTGAACACTGAAATATCCAGCAAAGGAATCACGGACGATTTGGGTCGAGGATTAAGTTTGATGCATAAAACGGCGCCGATCCCACACAATACAAGTGCAATGAACCCAAATACACGAAGCGCCCAACGATATCCCACGGTCTGAAAGCATGCCGTTGCAATGTTGGTGAATGCAATAGAAGAAAATCCAATGCCCGACATGGATATGCCCAGTGCCACGGCTCGACGCGATGAAAACCAAGTCATTGTCTGATTCAAGCAAGGATAGTAAACGAGCGACGATCCAATGCCTGCCAAAATCCCTTGAGTTATCCACAGCTGCCAAATCTTCTTGCCATGATGAGTATACAGTAACATGTTAACCTCCACAGCCAATCACAGTACCTCGTTAGTGATACTAGCAAGCATCATTGATAAGGCAGTAATCAGTCCCCCTAAAGCAATAGCGTATCGGTCATCCATTTTCGAGCTTGACCATGCATAGAATGGGCCTGTTATATGGCAAAGGCACGAGGATAGAGAGCCTATCCAGCTTAATTCATTCATGCTATTAGGGTACACGTTGGTGTTGTAGTAATTGAAGAACACGCTCCATCTAGCAGTAGAAAAAGTGAATAGCTGTTCATGCATAAAAATTCCTACTACTACTTTATACATACCCCAAGCTGATACCCGAGCTATGATGACATTGTGAATTAAGGATGATAGTTAGAAGGAGGCTACTCTTGTTGCGTGCAAGTATACACATACGTTCCAGCGAGGGCCTAAGGACCATATAATTAGCGTTACGTCTTTATTTCATCTCAAAATAAGAATGCATCATATACTCACACAAAATGATCCTACGATAACCAACCATGCTTTCCAACCTCCATCGGGTGGTTCTTTCCACTCGACGTCTTTGGCCGTTTCATTATTGGCGAGTGTCGTCTCCTCAATTGACTTTTCGTCAACAGCTACTTCACTAACTTTTGAGCTCATTGTAACAAAATGAAAGAAAAAAAAAGCAAATCAAGTAAAAGATACAAGAACGGGACTAGAGTTAAACGCCATCGCCGCATGACCTAGATGTTTCATACCCACTGTACTACTCTACTGTGCGCTTTTCACGCATCCGTCTGCCGAGAATTAAGATCTACCTCAAAAACAGGAAATACCCAAGATCATAACAAGCGGTTGGTGAATCAACCCAGGTACAAAGAGCCTTTGATTACCGAAAAGATGCATATCATTAATGGTTGCTCGGGGGTATCCAGGGAAAAATCATCACAATAGCATGTTCATGATGATCAAGGAATGAGACACGCTCTAATGATGCGCTTTTACAATACCAAAGACTTTCATTTTGGGTGAGCCGATGTGGTCTGTGCCACCTGCCAGGGGTCACAAACCTCCATTATAGTTTAATCACCTGATTTCGACAGGTGGAACCACGCCTTCCGATTACTTTAAAATCCCATGTTGGCATTATTTTCATATCCAATAAGTATTACTAGCCGGTATAAATGATGTTGAGCTATTACTACTCATTCGCATGGTTAGAGGCGGTGGTATAATACATACATCGGATTTTATTATTCATTACGAGTGGCGGATGATCACACTTTTTTAACGATGCTCCATCCTCCAATCATGATTCTAAGCACCAGCAGCAAACATGTAACGAAAAAGAAAATGACAGAGGTGAATACGATTGCCATCTGGTAGTTGGGAACTGAAGTTTGGTTGGCTATCATGCTTGCCAAAGGTTGTCCAACGAGAGCACCTACACTCCATGTAAACAATGCCCAACCAGTGCCAACTTCAGAACGTTCGGTCCCTACGCAATCCATGATCACGGCCACCAGCAAATTGAAGAACGTTGCATTGGCCATTCCATACACCACAGAGAAAGCCCAGAGACTTGCCACGGTCGCCGCAGTGAGCCATACACCAAGTTGCATGATGACACATAACAACCCTACGAGGACTATCATATTGAATCGACCGATATAATCTGCCAATTGTCCAAAGATGACAGAGCCAATAAAACTGAAGACACCCAGAAGTCCTGTGATGTTTGCGATTGTATATGGATCCACACCAAAACTCTCGGCATACGGTGCGATGAAGGCTGTTGGCACCTAAATAAATTGTTGTTCATGTTAGTTAGAGTATCGGTCATCGCACATCCTATCCACTTGAATACTTGCAAAGATAACAAAGGCAATGATAAAGTGAGCGATGATCAAAATGATAAAGTTTTTGTTCTTGAACACAGAAAGATCAAGCAAAGGAACGACAGCTGATGATTTGGATCGAGGATTAAGCTTGAAGCATAAAAGGACGCCAATCCCGCACATTACAAGTCCAATGAACCCCAGCACACGCAGTGACCAACGATATCCCACAGTCTGAAAGCATGCTGTTGCAATATTGGTGAACGCCATAGGAGGAATCCCCATCCCTGACAGGGCAATACCAATTGCAAGTCCAAGTCTTTTTGAAAACCAGGTCATTGTTTGATTGATGCAAGGATAGTAAACGAGAGCTGTACCAAGGCCCAACATGATCCCTTGAGTTAGCCACAGCTGCCAAATCTTGAGATCCTTTGTTGAGCACACACATTCAAATCCACACACTCGCATACACTCGTATACCTCATGAGTGATACTGGCAAGCATCAATGATAAGCAAGTGATTAGGCCTCCTAAAGCTATAGCGTATCGGTCATCCATTTTCGAGCTTGACCACGCGTACAATGGACCCATCAACTGGCGAACGCAAGTGGCCAAAGATCCTATCCAGCTTAACTGTGTCATGCTATTAGGATACACGTTGGTGTTGTAGTAGTTTAAAAAGACACTCCATCTAGTGTGCACGAAAAATTAGGGTCTTCGAATCGGCCTCAATAGATCAAAATGAGTACATACGCCTCCAGGAACCCAGAACTATCGTGTTGCAAAACGATTAAACGATCAGCAGCAATGATGGCTATTATTTCACAATTAGATACACTTACGATCCACCAATGGCCTATAAGGCTGAATGAGTACATATTACTACGTCCATCTTATGTATATATATAACCCACACAAAATGATCCAAAGACAACCAACCATGCTTTCCAACCACCATCGGGTGGTTCTTTCCACTCGACATCTTTGGCCGTTTCATTGTTGGCGACTGTGGTCTCCTCAATCGACTTTTCGTCAATAGCTGTTTCACTAGCGTGTAAGCTCATTGTAACAAAATTGAAAGAAAAAACGACAAATCAATCCAAAGCATAACAAGAACGGGACCAGAGTTAAACGCCATCGCCGCATGACCCAGATGTTTCATAACCCACTGTACTACTCTATTCTGCGCTTTTAAGCATCCATCTGCCGAGCATTAAAGATCAAAACCATCACAATAGCGAAACACGCTCTAAGGGTGCGCTTTTACCATATCAAAGATGTTGAACTAAATTTTTAGATTACTTTTACATCCAAGTTTATTATACATTGCCTGTGGTAGTGGATGATCACACTTTTTTAACGACTTTCCAACCACCAATCATGATTCTAAGGACCAGCAACAAACATGTAACGAAAAAGAAAATGACAGAAGTAAATACGATTGCCATCTGGTAGTTGGGAACTGAAGTTTGGTTGGCTATCATGCTTGCCAAAGGTTGTCCAACGAGAGCACCTACGCTCCATGTAAACAATGCCCAACCAGTGCCAACTTCAGAACGTTCGGTCCCTACGCAATCCACAATCAGTGCCACCACCAAATTGAAGAACGTTGCATTGGCCATTCCGTACAGCACAGAGAAAACCCAGAGACTTGCTGCG
The DNA here is from genome assembly GCA_000697475.1 of Lichtheimia corymbifera B2541. Classification (NCBI taxonomy): domain Eukaryota; kingdom Fungi; phylum Mucoromycota; class Mucoromycetes; order Mucorales; family Lichtheimiaceae; genus Lichtheimia; species Lichtheimia corymbifera. Next base: position 84,234 of record JNEU01000695.1, read on the forward strand.
GTCGCTGCAGTGAACCATACACCAAGTTCCAGGATGACACATAACAACCCTATGAGGACCGCCATATTGAAACGACCGATATAATCTGCCACTTGTCCAAAGATGATGGAGCCGATAAAACTAAAGACACCCATGATCCCTGTGATGTTTGCAATTGTATATGGATCTACGCCAAAGCTCTCGGCATACGGTGCAATGAAGGCTGCTGGCACCTAATAAATAATGTTAGGAACCACATCATACCACCACACATACATCTTAAACACTTGCCGTGATAACAAAGGCAATTAAAAAGTGAGCGATGATCAAAATGATAAAGTTTTTGTTCTTGAACACGGAAAGATCAAGCAAAGGAACGACGGATGATTTGGGTCGAGGATTGAGCTTCATGCATAAAATGGCGCCAATTCCACACATGACAAGTCCAATGAACCCCAGCACACGAAGAGCCCAACGATATCCCACAGTCTGAAAGCATGCTGTTGCAATATTGGTGAATGCCATAGGAGGAAGTCCCATCCCTGACAAAGCTATACCAACTGCAAGTGCCCTTCGTTTTGAGAACCAAGTCATTGTTTGATTAATGCAAGGATACCAAACGAGAGCTGTGCCAATACCCAACATAATCCCTTGGGTTATCCACAGCTGCCAAATCTTTAAAAAAAGGTCCTCTCTCACATGAGTACATATTCAAATCCACACACATACACTCATATACCTCGTGAGTGATACTGGCAAGCATCAATGATAAACAAGTGACCAGGCCTCCTATAGCAATTGTGTATCGGTCATCCATTTTTGAGCTTGACCACGCGTACAAGGGTCCTATAAGCTGGCGAATGCATGAAGATAGAGAACCGATCCAGCTTAACAGGGTCATGTTATTAGGATATACGTTGGTGTTGTAGTAGTTGAGAAAGACGCTCCATCTAGTAGACATGAAAAATTGGTATCATTGGATCAGCCTCAATATATCATCACGAGTACATACGACGCAAGGAAGCCAGAACTAATATCACGTAGTTGCGGAACGATTAGATGAGGTTATGGATCAGCAATGATGGCCATTATCATTTCACAAATAGATACACTTACGATCCCCCAATAGCCTATAAGGGTGAATGAGTATTACTGCGTCCATGATATATGTATATATATAACCTACACAAAATGATCCAAAGACAACCAACCATGCTTTCCAACCACCATCTGGCGGCTCTTTCCACTCGACATGCTTTGTTGTTTCATCGGCAACCACCGTCGTCGTGATCTCCTCTTCAATAACCGATTTCTCGTCAATAGCTGTATCACTGGCCCTTGAGCTCATGGTAAAAACAATATGAAAGAAGAAGAAGAAGAAGAAGAACGGGGCTGGGATCGATGAACGCCATATCTGTTTTATCCTGATCGTGTTTACCATAACATTTGTATTTGTGGGTTTTCTTCGCGAATCTATCCGTCGAGTGTTAAACTACCATCTTTTACCACTCACAAAGAGGAAATATGCATGATCGTGTATCTCACTCTATCTACTTCTTGTTGATGGATTGCTGCAGGAACATCAACAAGCATCATCTTTCTTTCTTTTTGCTAGCTAGCAGTCAACCAGGGGATGCTCATTTAAAGATCCACCATAATACCAAGCTGACACAAAGAAGGAAAGGATACGCCTCTTCTGTGATACCAAATCTTGAGTGAGCCACACACACACATTTAACTCTCCCCAAACCGATCAGGTGGTCGAATTATACTTTGAAGCTATACTATCCAACACCTCCGATTGAAGCAAATTAACTTTGTTATTGATAGCAAATGAAACATCCTTGTTGATAAATGCAAGCTATGCTACTTGAGTAATAAAGTCGACCACACCGGTTTTATGTAGTACTGCCAATGTGCTGCTTGTGCTGCTATTCGCCGAGTATGCAATGTGTATTGGCTTTCCAGAATCGTTCATTGAAGCACGTGTATTAACAATGCCACTATTGAGGAAATATGAGCGCGCTGTAGGTTTTCAATTTCTGACACGACACACTTACATGTGTTGCAAGATATCCTTCCTGGCAAGGGTTGGCATGCTTTCGAGCTGTACAGAATATAATGCCACACAATCGGATTTCTCAAAGACCACGGCCAACCGTTTTCCATCAGAGGGTGATAAGGCAATTTCTCGGATATGATTATGGTTCATGTGTCCTGTAGGTCCTTCGACAGGTGCTCTCACCGAGTACACCTTTTCTTGCTTCAGTTCTAATACCATAATTTGTTAGTCAACCGTACCCAGCTTGAATATATATGCATGTATACTTACCTCCAGCTGATGTTGAGTCTGTCCAATAAATCAAATGGATATCGCTTTTGCCGTGCATCGAAATGAATAAATTCCTGCTATCCGGTGCCCAGCAAGCAGACTATCAAAAAGTAGATAAGAAAACGAGCCATGTAAAAAAGTGTGGGTTGTTGACTTTTTACCTGAACACCAAGACCTGGAGGATTGGTCATATCCCTATACACCCAGTGTCGCGTATCCCACATTCTCGATTTGACTTGCCTGAGAAAAGAAATCAGTTAACTTTTGGATCCATCAATATATAGACAACATGACCTACTTGTCGGAAGCAACGAATAACCAAGCACCATCCGGGCTCCATCGTAACAGCGTGTTTCCTTTTCCTTGTCGTTTTAGAGGTGTTGTTGATAATGTCATTGTGTCGTAAATCACCAGTGTTCCCTTTGTAGCGGATGTCACTGCCAAAAGATGACTTGCTGGAGTAGGATCCCAGGCAAGAGCACTGATAGGGCCATAGCCGGTATGACAGAGATAGTTCATTGATGGTCCATGACGATTGCAAGGTTCCAATTTGCTTGTAAGATCAGCATTGATGACTGAGTCGCTTCCCAAACTCCAGACACAAACGCCATTCCTATATAGATAACATCAATCACTCATCCTCCTTTGTACTGATCTCTCTCTCTCTGTTACTTACCGACAACCCACAGCCAATGTTCCTCGTGCTCTCTTTTTCCATTCCAGACAAGTGATATTCTTCATAAAGCGATGTCGCAGCAATTTACATGTCCAATCATTATCCTCGGTGCGCTCGTAAACATGGACGGTATTATCTTGGTATGCAATAGCGAGCATATGGCGGTGCGGATGCCATGCGAGCAGTTTAGCTGTAGGAGGCTTGCCACTAAGTTCTTCGGTGGTCGAGGCGACGATTTTGTTGACGACTTCGGATACTTTGTCGATACCCCAATAGATGGTCTCTAGCCAGGGACTGCACCATGTTAGATCACCTTTACACCCTATCATTTCAAAGACATGACTTACCTATCTCCAAACTTATCATGCACCATATCCTTGCTATACACAACATTAGAGAGGTGTTGGCGAATAAGAAGAAAAAAAAAACTTACAGTCCAGTAAGAGGCTGGCTTGCATATTGCGTGATGTTGGAAAGCGCATGCACGACGTCCATGGTCAATTCGTCGTGGTCATTATCAGGATCGAGTGGTGAGGCGGTGTCGAGGTTGATGGGAGGCTGAATGGGTATCTGTTTGATCGATCAGTTACGCGTCAAAGGAACAAGGAAAGGGTGGAAGGTGTATTTACATTGTATCGTTTTACATCAGCATCGGTTGTAACTACAAGAGGAGATCGGTGTGGTTTAGTTGGTTGGGCGTCATGCAGTTTTCCTTATCACTTACTTAACGCGCCCTTGTATTCTGCCACGATTTCTCCCATGGTCTTGCAATAAATACGAAAAGAGAGGGAAAGGATCACAACCCAGCAACATTGTGTCGGATTTGACAAGGTCGGGCGGGATAAGCCCAAAAAGCGACGACAATATATGCAAACAATTATCATCACCGCCCATTATACAAAGGAGTGTGTTGTTATTGTTGTGGTTGCTCCTCATCATCATACGAACAATATGCATACATATTCATACTAACGTCCCCATATCGTGAATAAACAAAATGTCATTGTAATAGCAGCAGCTGGATATTTAGCACGCTACTACTACCACTACTACAAAATCAATATTGCTGTTTTCTGATGTACCATGTGAGTTCCTTGTTTTATCTCAAACAAGAAATCCCCTGGTCCCTTTTTCTTGTACTCTTTTTTCTCTTTCTTTTTCCTTTTATTCTGCCCCATTGTTCAACATGTCAACCGAGGTACTTGGTAATGACACCACGCTCTATCCTGGAATCGTTCAACGCCCCACGGATCCCATTATGCTGGGCAACCATTGGCGGGAATCAGGAGCAGCAGCAGCAGCAGGGGATCACCATGGCAACAGCAATACAGTCTTTTACAGTGGCCGTAGTAGTAGTAGAAACAAGGTGACTGACGTGCCTTGGACGACTAGCAACAGCCATCATCATAGCAGCAATAGAAACAATGGCCACATGATGATAGAGAATACACCTTCGAGTTCTTCACCATCACCTAGTACAAAGTACGATTGGAGGATGCAGTCATTGATGCTTTGTCGACATATCATGACACGGGGTCTTGTGGATGGTATCGGAAGCGACATTGCAGTCCACGTGCCGGCCTGGGGCAAGATCTATCACCTCCACCGATTGATCCTGGATCAGAACCCATATTTCCGTATGCTGCTTCAGGGCGGGTTTCGGGAAGCTTCATCCGACAGTGTCACCCTTCATTTCGAAAACAGCCCATACATTACAAAAGAATCCTTTTACTTTGTCTTGCAACAACTCTATGGAAAGCTATCTGATCCAAACATCCATCATGAAAACGTCCGCCAAATCCTCGCCACTTGCTCATTCTTTCAGCTGGAACACATGTGTGAATTATGCGTCGATTTCATCCTACGCACCATGAATGATACCAATGTCATTCTTTATCTCGACTTTGCAGACAACCATATGGTTCATGGAAGTGATCGTATCCTCAATGCCGTCTTTACTTTTCTTTGTCGGGAAGCTTATTCGATGGACATGGATCGCGTGGCTGATATTCCTATCTCTTGGCTTAAAAAAGTGATCGAATCGGATGCTTTTTGGGTCCCAACGTAATGTATTTTATCTTTTTTTTTCTCTCCCATTCATTCCACTCACGCGTAGCTGTATTTAGTGAATACGATCGTTACCGATTTGCCTACCGCGTCTTGATGAAACGTTACCAGATCCTACAACAGCAACAACAACAGCATTACAGTGTCGCAACACCAGACGACTTTGAGGATGTATCATCGAATGACGAGCATCAAAAACGATCTAGCTTTGCTCCTTCACCTGTATCCTCAAAATCATCCACAACCCCATCCACGGCAGCAAATACACCAGCACCAGACGATGACGATATTGTTGTGGTAGATGTCGATGATGACGACGATGATGGCCAAGAGGACTTGATGAACAAGGACCTGGATGTATTTGTTATTATCTTTACTCGATTGCTGCATTATGTACACATGACATTTGAGGAACTGGAACAAATCCGATCGGATGTGAATCCTTTCACTGGAGAGCCGCTGGTGCCTGATTCTATTCTCAAAGACGCATTATGGCAGCAAATCAAGATGCGGTCCAAAATTGAAGGATCCAGTGAACTTGATACCACGCTTGGATTAACAGTCTCTGAAAATGATGCCAGCAAAACACAGAAAAAGCCTTTTTTAACGATTCCTACCGATGATACCACGATTTATACGGGTGGATCCTCTCCTTCTTCTACCACAACAACAACCCACCACCAGGAATCCAAACGCAAAAAGACACCCGTTCATGACACCGAATGCAAGAAAAACGAAGAAAAGAGTTACTCGCTTTATCCACCCTTCCGATTCAGCGTTGAATTTGCCGATTTTGCCACACTCAAATATAATGTTCGCGTGTACTCAAAGACCATTTTCTATGCAGGGTAAGTTCCGCTAGTAGTCCATAATGTCGTCAGCTTACCACGTGATGCTAGATCCAATTGGAACATGTATATACAAAAGGCACGTTCTCAACGTAAAGGTGTGCCCCAACTGGGTGTTTATTTGCATCGTCAATCGATCCCCTGTGGTCCTTGTAACCATGGTAGCAGTGAAGAAAGCAGGATATGCACGCCAGGTCTATCACCCTTTTCTTGTTATGCCGATAAGCGCAAAGTGGTCCGGACATGGTTCAAGATTTACTGCCCAGCAAGAGGTCCAAAGCACACATTGACGCTCTTCCAAAGTAGCCCGGATAACTTTTCAGTGTTACAGAGTTGGGTATGTTATTATTACGTGATGTTGTCTGCTGGACAAGCTGATGACGATGTAAAATGATAGGGATGGAGAAGTACCACGCTATGTGCCGATGAAGCTCTTTCTTCTGGGATGAATGCTGCTGCCGCTGCTGCTGCCGTTGCTGCAGATTCAGGAGCTCTGCTGACAACTGACAATGCAACACATCTCACCGACATTCACCCTTCTAATGATGACACCCCCATTGCCACCACAACTATACCCGCCACTACAAACTCCAATTTAAGATTTTCGATCGTCATGGGCCATGTATAACACAATAATGAAAATGATACCTTTTTTCTCTTTGCCGCATGTTGTTAGCATATGGATGTTATGAGTGTTTGGTCAGCAATTTGGGTGAATATGTTACTATTGTGATATAAAGTGTGGTCTCGATTATAAAGTGTGCAACGATTTATATAAACAAAGCAAAAACAAAACCAATTATAATGCTATAATGCAAAGGTGGGGTCATCTAAAATACTTCATCTTGGTTTGGACAATCCTCTGTTGAATGCGTGTTATGCTGTTCACAGTTTTCACAATACTAATAAAATAAAAGAGTGCTTAGTCATTCGATTCAATTTGAAATAGCAAAAGCCAGCCACTTACCACAATGCGCTTTTTGTTTGAATCACTTGCAGCCAGGGCAGTACAGCTGATCACATCATGGCCATGTTCCTCACAAAGCTCGCAATATAAATCGGTTTTATCATGACTGCGTGTTGGCGAATCCTTGAGTGATCGAAGCTCTTTCTCCAATTCTCGTGTTCGCCTCCGCTCGGCATCTAATGCCTGTTCCATATCAGCTTCACCAAAGACTCGACTTTCCACTAAGGTTTCAAGCTCGGCGAGTTCCTTGTTGAGGTGATTGATTTCAGTGTGCTTTGCCAACTCCAGGTCATCAAGTCGTCTTCGTTCCTCAAGTAGCTCACGTTCCAACTGAGCAATCCTGGCCTTGAGAGCAGGGGTATTCTCAACATCACCATCATCATCCACTTCCTTGTCATCCGGTTTCTCAAGTGCAAGCATTTCATCCATAAGTCGTATACATTCTTGCTCCATATCCTTGTTGGCATGTCGAAGTTGTTGACATTCTTTCTCCAAAGCCATTTTTGCATTCTCAGTCTCTTGTAATCGCTGTTGCAGCTCACTACTACTACTGTTGCTGCTGCTGTTGCTGCCATCATGATGACTCCTCTCCTCCTCTTCATCAGCATCATGAGGGCCACCACTACCATGTTTGCCTTCCTTGAGTTGCTTGATAGTCTCATGAGCTTCAGCCAATTCACGTTCCATCTTGACACGAGCCATCTTCATTTGATAATTTTCATCCTCAGCCCGAGCTTGTGCTTCAAATGCAGCATCCGCCTCTTCCATCAAGCGTCGTTTATCCTTGACTTCTTGTTCAAGTTCCTGCTGTAAGCTCTGGTACCGATCATCGGAGGCGCTACTATCCATATGCAGTCGCTGCAGCTCTTTTTGTAGCCTGTCCACTTCCACCGTGAGTGATTGTACAGTAAGCCGTTCCTGTTCTAATTCAGTCATGGCCAACTCGAGCTGTTCTTCCAAGCGTTGTCGTTGATCATGCCACTCATCTGCATAAGTATCCCGATAACCGAGTTCCTCATCCACGTCCAATACGCCCATAGCAATGCTTCTCTGACGCAAATCTTCAATGACACGGTTCAGGTTACCAATCTCGGCTTCCTTTTCCTCTGACAGATCATCCTTTTGCTTCTTGAGTTCTTGTACTGAAGTTTCATAGGCATGAATGGCTTCAAGACCTGCTCTTCGAAGCTCTTCACATTCCTTTTCCAACGTAGCTGTCATTGTTTCTTGATCTGAAAGAGCATGTTGCATTTGATCCATCTTGGTAGCATATTGCTCCAGTTCTGCCTTGTGGGCTTCAGCTGTGTCGGATGATTTGTTGCTCAATTCTTCCACCAATCCTTCCAGCTTTTCAATCCTCTTTTGATATTGCTCATGTACTGCATCATCCTTGACATTCTGCGCAATCATGGCATCCTTATCCCGAAGCTGCTGTTCTAGTTGTGTACATTGTTCACGTGTCTCCTCCAACTGATGCCTTAATCGTGTCATGGCTTCCTCCTTTTCTTGAACCTGAAGAGCATAGCTTTCTTTGGTGGATACTAATCGCTCCCATGCAGATTCCTTGTTGTTCATCTCAGCCATCAGCTTTTCCTTTTCCTCTCGTGTCTTTTCCAAAAGATCATAAATCTGATATAGTTCTTCTCTTGATACAATATTCTTGTCTTGCGTTGCTGCAGGCTCTTTGTTCTCAGTTGTAGTAGTAGATGTTGATTCTGGAGCTGCTGCTGGCAAAGTATCAGGAATGTCTGGTGTAGAGGACTTGTTGTCGGTGGTATCTGGTGCTGCTGCTGATGATGATGGTGTGAACTGAATCGAGTTGCTCTTGGGTAAAGGTGGAACTGGCTCAGTGTTTCTGGATGATGCACCCAAAGAGAAACGAGAAGGACGTTTCTCTGCTGTTGAGGATCGAGTGGATAAAGTCTTGCTTGCAGTGAGCTTGAGAGGTGAAGGAGATGCTGATGATTTTGATCGTCGGGTATACATTGAAGAACGAGTGCGTTCTGGCATAGGTTGCTTGCTCGTACGCAGGATTTTGGATGGGGCAGTGGTTGCCTTGTCAGCAGGTGATGGATCATTCTGTTGCGATGGTGATGGATCAGTGATAACAGGTGACACCTTGGAGTCGAGGATGAATAGGCCAGTTTGAGGAGGGCATGAGAAATATCGTATCCTTGGAGAGAGAGAGCAAAAGTTAATAAAAAGGAGACATCTTTTATATGTATATATATTACTCACCCTTGCACACAACCATCATTTTTGCCACCTCCTACTACATCCAATTCAATGCCTGCCCATGTGCCAGCCTTGAAACTAGTCGGTCCAAGAAATCGCAATGTGCCTTGAACACCCAGACTTGGTACAGCTACTCTGCTTCCCACAACAAGTGTAGCATCTGGTGGTGGTTGTTGCTGCTGTTCTTTGACTGGTGATGATCGATTCCAGGAAGTGCGTGGTGTAGTGTTCGCGGTAAATGAAAGTGATTCAGGCTCTGATAACTCTTCAGTCGAAGATACGGATGATCGTACAGTGGTTGCTGTTGATGCTGCTCCTGCTGCTGCTGGTTTCTTTATCAACCTCGACGACCCTCCTCCATTCGCCGTAGAATTTTTCAGGGATCGTCGTTGTAATTTGGGCGCGTCAGCTGCAAGTGGACCTGTTGTATCGTCCAAGGAATGAGTCGAAGACGAGGCCGACGAGCCTGAGAACCTGGATTGCTTTTTATACAATGGAGTGTTGCTCAATCTCGTTGTGCGTAGAATGGTTGGATCTTGAATGGTGCTGTCACCACCAGAAAGGTGGACGGGTCTCGCAATGCGTGACATGATGTATAGCTTTTGCGAAAGGGGAGCGGATATTAAGCATTTTGCTCGTCGTCGTTAAATTATTTTTGGCACTGTGGGTGTGTGTGCTGCTGCTGGAAACAGGAGACATATTTGATTCACATGTCATTCATCTTTACATTTCAAGACATCAATAAATGAATAATAATCAAATACACTATGTGAATGGGTATGTCTGTGTCTGTGTCTGTGTCTGTGCACATGGATTGTTTGCTGGCGTACAATGTGTTTATTAAACCTACACAACATATGCTTGGATATAAGGAAAAGCTCATGCATCAAAGTGTAGATGTCCCATAGTCTTGTGTCACATGTATCAAGTCGTACACATTCTTCATGTTGTGCGTGGCCCTTGAACTTGTAGTTCCTGAAACTCGTATACATATGTATATATATGCGCATATTGCTGCTGAAACAATGGCTCCGCTCATATAAAATGACGTGTCAGTCTATGCACATTGTCTGTAGCTCCTCATTAGCATATGATTGTTGGCTTGAATATCATGTTTCTTTTTAATATTACATTGCCGTTAAAATGATAGGGAGGAGACGATCGTTTTTTTTTTTTTGTCTTTGATTTCAACTGAAGGTCTCGTAAGCAAGTTCTTCGATTGTTGACAGAGAAAGTGATATCGTTGGACACATGTTTTACGAGCGATGACATCCATAGCTGCATGGGAATGCGATCAAATATGGTAATAAAGTAGGCTGGAGGTAACATGATTCTCGCAGATGATGGTAATTTTGGATCTCGATGAGGAGGATCACCAGGTGGGATGACCCAACGACCATATGTATTAAATCCTGTGGTCATAATATGTATCTCATTTTGTGCTTTGGGTATCAGCCACTTTTTCTTAGCTGCTTGGTTGCCATTCAACAGTCGAAGACTTCACAGTAAGCTATCATGCAAGGAAAGCACTTTGTACTACTTGCATCATGTCAACACCATGCCGAATATAGTTATCAATGACAGAACGTACCACAATATAATCCAGCTTTGCATATGCATCGTGACAGGTACATAGCTCAATGTCATATGTGCATGATCAGGAAATTGATTGATTTCACCTAAAGGCTTTATCTTATTACAGAAGCCAAAGATGACCAGACTCGACAACAACAAAGTACTATAAATGACTACAACAAGAGGACTGATACACGTCCACAGAATTACCAAAAGGCTATGCATCATGGCGCTCACAGACTATGTTAAATCTCGATTTATGGTATAATTTAAAAATACAAGATGATCCATTTAAAAGCAAAGCATACTACTACAGCTAACAAAATAGGAGCATGTATGTGGTGGATCCAATGAGCAAAGGCTTCAAATATCTACTCTTCGGGGGGTTGATATCCATGCCCAAAGGGATTCGTGTTCAAGACTCTTCACAGTAGCTTATTGTGTCTTCACCTCTCCAAGGATCTTTGGCTAGTTGAAGAGAAGTGGGTATCGAAAAGTCGAAGAATAGGACATAGTAGTGTGGATGTTTAAGTGAACAGGGTAGGGAACAGTATCACCAAATAAGAAGGTGTGAGTGAATCATATATAGAGTCAACGGGTGTCATTGTGCCATTGTATTTTGGCTGCTGCCGTCATAATCATTCTTCATCCATGATTGCAAAATAGCTGCTGTTTGTATTGAATCCGGTACTCCTATACATCCATAGCTGTAAAACACCTTTCACCAATTCCATCCCATCCATCATCATCCTCAGCCGTATCCACGTGATATGATCCCATCCTTCCTGCCGACAACTTGCCAAATACCCAAAGCAACATTCCATGGCCTCTCATTGCTGTACTTGATTGCATCCATTTATTGTAACCATGCTGCTGGTATGTTCCCTTTCCCATCCCTTTGTTCATCAATCACTGGCTTGATCATTTTCTACGATAGCTCGACCAGTTTAAGAATGCGTGTCTTGCTTGATGGTTGATATGGCAACATCCAAACTAAATGGGCCAAGCGATCCAACTCGGTCAATATAGCCAATTCCTTCCATCCCATACACCAAAGCAATATCCAGATTCATAGGAACTCGTATGTATTGATAACAGGTTGCTACACGTAAATAAAGCTGCTTCTATATGATGGCTATCTGTTGTTCACGTGAAAGAGGCTTCAGGACAAAGATATTGCAAGTAAAGAATGCTGTTTAAGATAATCGATTGAAGGCTTTGCGAATAGCAGAGGAGTGTGCAAGAGCGAGTGCTGTATTAGAGTAACAAGGTTGTGAACGCTGTTTGAGACAGTGGAGTATAGTCATTGCTAATAGCAACTGCTGGAATGAATACTGTTATACTCGGTCGTCGTAGAGGAGTGCACAAGAGAACGTGCAGTGTCAAGAAACGAGGATGTTGTAGTGGGGTACACACGCCATCGAATTGCCATTAAACCAAAGGCTTTTAGATCAATACAGCTGCAGGATTGACATGATGGGTCGAAGCAGGACAATCGTTTGCAGGTAGTAACTGTACTTGAATGGGGCAACAGTTGAGAATGGGAGGGGGAAGAGACAAGGAGTGGAAGAAGTGGGAAATTTAAAGAGGGCAGGCACTGCCATGCACGCTATAATTAATCCATGACCTTGATTGCCTCTCTCGAACCTCAAACTTGCACACAATATGCTCTTGGACATGCTGATCAACTTTGTCTTAATAAAGAACCCATGCTTCATTTGAAAATTTTGAATGGGAGGGTGTAATGTGGGGTTTACTATGGGCGGTCGGAAATGGGGTACGCGCCGGATTTATCATATATCGATACAATATGTATTATCTTGGGATTGCCCCCTTTGAACTTGAAACTTGGTCAGAAGGTTCGCTGAGTCATGCTGATCACTTCCATTCATTTAAAAATCGCAGGCTTCACTATAAAAGCTTTGAATGCGGGCGGCCCCAAATGTAGGCAAAAGTAAGGTCGACGCTCCCTAAGCCTGAGATCGCCCATCACGAGCCTAAAAATTTCATGCAAGGTAGTTTAGATCGCGACGAGCAATTTCGTCCTCATAAAGATGCTACGCTTCATTATGAAGATTTTGAATGGCAGCGTCCAAACGTTTGGACGGGAATATAGATAAGATGTACCGACCGCGCCCGCCGATATTGACCATTCTGAACATGAAACTTGGTCAGAAGGTGCTCTCGGCAACGCTGATCAACTTGATCTCATAAAAGACGCCACACTTCGTTATGACAATTTGAAGAAACAGGTACCTTTATGATTTTACATATGCTGTAAGCGTGATGCTATATGGAGAGTGGTGTTTGTTCATTGTGAAGTATCATGCAAATGAGCTGTGTTGCACAAAGAAGTCCGTCTGCATCTTCGGCTCTATCAGGGTCTACCTACTTGACAATGAACAAAGACCACTTGTCATATAGCATCACGCTTACAGCATATGTAAAACATAAAGGTGCCTGTATCTCTAAACTTTGCAATGAAGCACAGGCTCTTTCATAGAACAAAGTTGCTCGTTGGGGTGGAGCGCACCTTGTGTGCAAGTTTCACGATCAACCTCGCCGATCCCAGATTCACCCAATGTCACCACCGGCCTCGTCGAAAAAAAAGTTCAAGAGGTCGACCTGTTTCACTTTGGCTGGTGGTGACATTGGGTGAATCTGAGAATGGCGACGGCGATCGTGAAACTTCTACACAGGGTGCGCTACACCCCGACGAGCAATATTGTTCTATGAAAGAGCCTACGTTTCATTGTAAAGTTTAGAGATATAGGCGTCTTTATGTTTTTCATATGCTGTAACTATAATGATATATGAAAGGTGGTCTTTGTTCATTGTCAAGTAGGTAGACCCCGATAGAGCCGAAGCTGCAGACGGACTTCTTTGTGCAACACAGCTCATTTGCATGATACTTCCCAATGAACACACGCGACTTTCCATATAGCATTAAGCTTACAGCATATGTAAAAACATAAAGGTGCCTGTATCTCTAAACTTTACAATGAAACGTGGGGTCTTCAATCGAGCAAAGTTGCTCGTCGGGGTGATAGACCCCACGCTTCATTGTAAAGTTTAGAGACACAAGCACCTTTATGTTTTACATATGATATAAGCGTGATGCTATATGGAGGGTGGTCTTTGTTCATTGTGAAGTATCATGCAAATGAGCTGTG
>JNEU01000696.1:0-30449 GCA_000697475.1 Lichtheimia corymbifera B2541
CCCATATATGCAGCATGCACTATGTACCTCAACTGATGTCTATTTATTTGAGCGTAAGTCAGCCAAATCAGCTCGGATCACGACACTTGAATCACCGAAATGCACGACTGGAGCAGGAGCATCATTCCCATCAAGTGGATTGGGCAAAGGGTGGAATGGAAAAATAGTGCATGTTAGCTGCCAATGTATGACCGTTATTGAAATATCCATTAACTATCATGCATTCGCCCTTTCTGGTCACCCCAACCAGATGTGCTACATAAACAGGCCCCTCTGCATCTTTGGCTCTATTAGGCTCAAGCTACTTGACAATGAACAAAGACCACCTTTCATATAGCATCACGCTTACAGCATATGTAAAACCTAAAGCTGCCTGTATCTCTAAACTTTACAATGAAACGTGGGGTCTTTTATAGAGCAAAGTTGCTTGTCGGGGTGAAGCGCACCTTGTGTGCAAGTTTCACGATCAAGCTCGCCAATCCCTGATTTTCGCAATGTCGCCACCAGCCTCGTCGACAAAAAAAATTCAAGAGGTCCACCCTCCAATCCAGAATGGCTGGTGGCGACATTGCGAAATCTCGGATTGGCCATCACGATCGTGAAACTTCTACACATGATACTTTCGACTCCGACGAGCAACTTTGTTCTATGAAAGACTCACATTTCATTGTAAAGTTTAGAGATGTAGGTGTCTTTATGTTTTACATATGCATGCTATATGACAAGTGGTCTTTGTTAATTGTTAAGTAGCTTGACCCTGATAGTGCAAAAGATGCAGAGGGACTCATGTAATATAACTCAGAGGAGCAGGGCTTGAAGGGTTCTTATTGGTGGAGAGTGCATGATAGACAATCCCTAAATAGTAAGGTACCCCCCTATGATGGTATGGTTAACAAGCCAAAAATGATCAATGCATCTAAGACTACGAGCGGTAATAGTGTTGTTCGTCTCCAGGTTTCGTTTCATATAAGGCTATACATACAAGGTAGCTCATGCTGGTAGTGCCATTGCCATAGGTAAGCATTTTGATGTATGTACTTGTGCCACACAGAGCTCATCTTAACCGTAATGATTTGAGCTTACAATGGACCAAGCTTCCGTAACAAGCAGTGTTGTTGGGTACCATGACTATGGGTTCATTGAAAATACAAGCGTCTATTTATACATATATGTATACAATCAGTTATTGACATTACCCATCGTCTAATCAGCATATGAACAACAAGGAAGCTTTAATGAATGTAGTATGACAGGAAGAACAAGAGCGTCTCGATACAATGATGTGGGTATAATCTAATCTCCCTTTCCGGCCTTCAAATTTCTATCCTTCCGTTCCTTCCAGATGCCACCCAATGGATCACAAAGAATCAGCAGGTATCGTTGTGTCATTGTATTCTTTGTTGCTGCCGTCATAAGCATCTTCATCCATGATTGTAAAAGTAGCTGCTGCATGCATTGACTTGAGTGTTGCAATATCATCCATGGTGGTAAACCCTCTCTCATCAAAGATATAAGGATCCCTTGTGCATGCCATCCAATCCACCATCCTCCTCAACCGTATCCACATGACATAGTCCATAGCTCCTGCGGACGACGCGCCAAGTAGCCAAAGCAACATTCCAGGGTTCCTCATTACTGTACTTGATTGCATCCATCCATCATAATCATTGAAAGTCCAACAAGAAAGAGCCTCTGTGATCGCTGCTGATATGCTTCCTTTTCCATCCGGCTGTTGGTCTACCTCCTTCTTGGTCATTTTCATTGCAGCTCAGCCAGGCGAAGAGTGCTTGTATTGCTGGGTACTTGATAGCTTATATGGGATCATTCACTGGAAATTGTGTGCATTGAAGCACGTTGCTACAGATAAATAAAGCTGCCTCTATACAATGGCGAACAGCTGTCCAGGTAGACGCGGCAGTAAGGCAGGTTGTTGCAAGTAACTTGAGACAATGGAATAGCAACTGCTGTTACGGTTGGTCGTGTATAGGAGAGTGCAAGAGCGTGTGTTGTAGTAGAGAGACAAGAACAGTGAACGTTGTTTGAGAGAATGGAGTGAAGGCCTTGCTAATGGCAACTGCCGGAATGAATGCTGTCACGTTGATTGTAGCATAAGAGTGAGTGTACAAGAGAACGTGCAGTATCAAGGGAGGAAGGTGTTGTAGAAGAGTGAGAAGAAGGTTGTGTACGCGTCATGGGGCTTGCCATTCAGCCAAAGACAATCGGATCTAGACAGTTGTAGGATTGACATGATGAGTTGAAGCAGGACAATCGTTTGCAGGTAGTGGTTGTACTTGAATGGGGCAACAGTTGAGAATGGGAGGAAGAGGGAAGAGGGAAGAGCTGGAAATTAAATTGGTCAGACACTTCTTTACAAATCATTGCACACTGTGAATTGATCCACGATCTTGAGATTGCCCATTTCAAACCTCAAACCTTCACACAATATGCTCTTGGTCATGCTGAACAACTTTGTCTTAATAAAGAACCCACACTTCATTTGAAAATTTTGAATGGGAGGGTGCAATGTGGGGTTTACTATAACCGATGGAAATTTGGAAAGCGCCGGATTTATTGAAATGCCATTTAGTATGAATTACCTTGGGATTGCCCACCTTGAACTTGAAACTTGGTAAGCAGATTCGCTGGGACATGCTGATCAACTCCATTCATTTAAAAACCGTATGCTTCATTATGATATTTCAATGAATCGGGCGGCCCAAATATAGGACGGACGGAGCGCATGTAGGGTGTATAGTGGACACCCCCGCCGTTGTCCACCTCCATCGTGAAACTTGGTCAGACCGGTGGGCTTCGACATGCTGATCAACTCCATTCAAATAAAAGTCGCAGGCTTCATTGTGAGAAATACAATGGGAGCGTCCGACGAGGAATATAAATAGGATGAGCGGCCCATAATCTTGAGATTGTCCATTTCGAACCTCAAACTTTCCCACAAGATGCTCTGGGACATTCTGATCAACTTTGTCTTAATAATGGACCCACACTTCATTCAAAGATTTTGGAGGGGAGGATATAATGTGGGGTTTACTATGACCGACGGATGTTCCGCACCCGTCCAAAGTCATGAAATGTCGTTTAGTATGAATTACCTTGGGATAGCCCACCTTGAACTTGAAACTTTGTCAGAAGGTTCTCTCCATCATGATGATCAACTCCATCCATTTAAAAATCGCACACTTCATTATGATGTTTCAATGAATCGAACGGTCCAAATATAGGAGAGATGATGGCACGGACTGTACGCGAGCAGGGCGTATAGTGCACGCCCCCGGAATTGTCCACGTCCAACTTGAAACTTGGTCAGAAGGTTCGCTAGGACATGCTGATCAACTTCATTCAAATAAGAATCACACACTTCATTATAAGAATTTTGAATGGAAGCGTCCAAATGTAAGAGACTATGAGCTGATATGCTCACTATTCCTTGCTTTACTTAGTGAAATCCTCTCGGATCATGACATTTGAAGGAGAAAATGACGAGCTGAAGTATGCATAAAAATCATTAACTTGTGGTGGATTGGACAACAGTTATAAATGGGAGAGTGAGGCTATTAGCTAGCACCCCGATCCCGCCAGGAAAAGTGAGCTGGTGTTCAAACTAAACCAGCCACGCGATTCAAGCTTCAAAAATTTTTGTCAGGGGAGGCAAGCCCAAACACGTTTCTTTCTTCTCTTGTATATACTTGATCTTTTTTTTACTGTCTATACGTTCTACCATGATTTCCTAGTAAGTGAAAGTTCCATTTGCTTTTGGAAATGTTGTTCCTGCATAGGCTTGTATTGTGTATGCGTATGCTGCACTCTACCGAATACCCCAGTGTCTGCTATCAGGCCTGAAAATGGGGGAGATGGGAGCTATAGCGCTATCATACGTTGTTCTCCTTAAATACATTCAGTACCTTACATCCTGGGAACACGTGAGTCATCTCATTTTCACAGGTTCGACCTGCCTTTCGCTTTTGCGTTGGTAAAGGTGAACTTGGGCTATTGGGATTTGACGTTACCTTTGCGTAATTGTGTTCTTGCCAGTTTGTCGAGGAAGCTGTTCTATCCATGCACGCAATCCTGGTTGATCTTGTCTTCCTTTTACAAGGAAGATGAGTCATCTAGGTTATATTGCGTTATTTCTTGCCTTGCATGCCATTGGGGAAAGATTGGCTTTGGAAGACTTATTTGGGGATCCACCACGTTATAGCACTGTACCTACTACTACTGATATCCTTGTGCCCGAGACACTTGTGAAAAAGCAGACTGCCGATGCACAAGCTACTGCTGCAGCTGCTGCAAAGCAATTGGCACTCAAGAAGGCAAGTATCATCTCTCTTTTTACTACCCGCCATTCCATATCTCTCTCGCAATGTTGTATTTTTGTGATGAATTGGGGCAACCCATCCGTTGGCTAGCTTAAGAAGCAATGATGCCTAACACGTTAACCATCTTTCGGGTCTGATGAATGCACATTAAAGCGAAGAGGGTGGATTGGCATATGATTTATTCCATGTCATGATTCTAACCATCGTTTTGAACAATAGGAAAAGCGCGTTAAGCGTCGTGAAATTTTCAATCGTGCTCGTCGCTATCATGCTGAATATATCTCTGCCGAGCGTAAGGAGGTGGCATTGCGTCGTCAAGCCAAAGCCAACGGCAACTTTTATGTGCCTGCTCAACCCAAGCTTTTGTTGGTGGTGCGTATTCGTGGTATCAACAACATTCCTCCCAAGCCTCGCAAGGTGCTTCAATTGTTGCGTTTGCTCCAAATCAACTCGGCTACCTTTGTCAAGGCCAACAAGGCTACCCTATCCATGCTTCAGCTTGTTCAGCCTTATGTCACCTATGGTACCCCCAACTTGAAGACTGTGCGTGAGCTTGTGTACAAGCGTGGCTATGCCAAGATCAACAACCAACGCATCCCTATCCACGATAACTCTGTCATTGAGCAATCTCTTGCTAAATACAATGTTATGTGTGTTGAGGATTTGATTCACGAGTTGGTAACTGTGGGTCCCCATTTTAAGCAAGTCAACAACTTTTTGTGGCCTTTCAAGCTTTCAAACCCCAATGGCGGCTGGCGTACTCGCAAGTTGAACCACTTCATTGAAGGTGGTGAGCAGGGCGATCGTGCCGAGTTTATTAATAGCTTGGTACAATCCATGAATTAAAATGTTGTGTAATGTAATAATAAAAGAAGATTGAAAAAAGGCATGTTTGTTATACCAGCCATTGGCTACTACTGTTTTCCAATCGACTCTTTTCAAGTGCTTGGCGAGCTATTGCCACATGACTAGGTGATGACGACGATGATCCTGCACCTGGCTCATCTTGATGTTGTGGCATTTGCTGCTGTTGCTGCTATTGTTATTACAAGAAGCTTACATTTAGCATACAGCTAGAATGAACCCGTCGTTTAGAAATACTTACCCGTGGTGACACTTGGACCGTTTCAGAAGATGAAGCTGATGATGGATACCGTGGTTGATGCTTTTGTTCCCATAAATCTAATGCATCAACGCCTCGTCGTCTTGCAGGGTCACGTAACACCTCGGACCGTGGCACAAGTGTCATAGGTGATGTATCCATTGGAACAAATGTCCGTGATATGAATGAGGGATCATCGTACATTCCTTGGTCTGGAGATGGTGGTGGATGCCATTTACGTACAAATCGTGTAAGGCCGGGTGATCTCTTATTATTATTGTCGCTATCACTCTCGTCGTATTCTTCGTTAGCTGCTGCTGCTGTTGCTGCTGCCGCTGCTGCCATCCATGGCATTCCAGAAGCTGTATCATCATCGGGATTTCCTGTTCGCCTCCTTCTACGACCACCACCACCAATACCAGCGTTACGATCACGATCAGCTCGATAGAACCTGTATGCTAGATATACAAGTAGGCCAAGGATAGATAATAGTCCAATGATGGCAAAGACGCCCAATACCGGCAGTAACTGATGTAACCATCGATCATGCTGTTGATGGCGTGTTGGTTGTGATGGCGAAGATGCTGAATTATTACTAGCGTTGTCAAGTGGATGTGTACTCGTCGTTGTTGTCTTAGGATCAATGGTAGCAAAGACAATGTCTGTTAGGGTGATGGTAACAGGAGGCAAAGAATGGTGCCTGAAGGTCGACATGAGAAGGGAGGGAAAAGAAAAAGGGCATGGAATTTCCATTCAGGCTGGTTTATTGAAAACGAGAGAGAATGAAAGGTGTCGTTGAGTTGTTTACACATTCGTGAGCACGCACACGGTCATAGACCAACGCATGGTAATTGTCAAAATAGCAGGTGTATTTATGGATTATGTTACAAAGAAGACTATTAAGGTATAAACATGATTTGAGAAGCAAAAGAGCAAGATATATAACACATGGATAATAGGAGAAAGGGATGAGGGTTGTTTGTTGTGAACGTTAATAAATTCAGCTATTACGCATTGCTTTTTCCTTGTTGTCATCGGCAGATGGCGTGTTGCTACTACTACTGCTGCTGCTGCTACCGCTCTGGTGCACAATAGTGCTACCCCTGCTACTATGGTGATGTTCACCATTCTCAACCACAGCAGCGGGTGGAGGAGGATGGGGTGGTTGTTGCTCTTCCAAATGGTGGATACTTGCAATCGATGATGTAGTAATCACGTCGTTGCCGGTAGGTATCTTGGCTTTGAGAGAACCCATTTCCTTTGGTTGGCCATAATCAAGTACAGGCTCTTCGATTAATGCAGGGACACCTTTGACAACAGTGTGATTATCCGCCATAAGCAAACGACGAATGCTGTGTAAAACTCCGCCCTTCTTTACAGTGTGATGGGATTGCTGATCGCTTGTCATTTGGCTGTTGACACGTCGCATTTCTTCTTCCCACTGGATATAGTTGTATGCACGTTCACCCATTTGAGCATAATCAGTGCCAATACGCTCGTCTTCATGATGCAATCGGACTTGCATGTAAGGGATCTTGTTGATGACTAGCAGGATAATGTATGTAACAACAAACGACCATCCTGATACAGCAGCAATCATAGCAAGCTGTATGGGTACTTGCATCCAATGACCATCGAGCCAACCACCAATTTGAACGTCTTCAAGAGGTGTACCTGGAGGGCTTCCCAAGCTGATAATATATCGCTCAGCAAAGACACCTGTCAAGAGCAGTCCTACAATGCCGCCAACATAGTGCACGGTAAATACATCAAGGGCGTCATCAAAGCCGTACTTGTGCTTGTATCGAATGGCATAATTGCATGCAATACTGCCAAGGAGACCAAAAAGTAAAGCACTGCTGGGGGACACAAATCCTGATCCTGGGGTAATGGTGGCAAGACCAGCAACAACACCGGTGCACAAGCCAACGACGCTCCATTTTCGAGTATAGAGCCAATCGATCAGAACCCAAACAACAGCTGCAACGCAGGCAGCAAGATGTGTTGCAACGAATGAATTGGCGGCACGTGCATCGGCTGCAAGACCACTACCAGCATTGAAAGCAAACCAGCCAAACCAAAGAAAAGCAAGGCCGATGTACACAAAGGAGACGTTATGGGGGTTGTTGTTGTTTTCATGGTAGTCGCGACGTTTGCCAAGTACCAGGGCATAGGCGACTGCAGCAAGACCACTTGATGCGTGTACTGTAGCACCACCAGCATAGTCCATGGCGCCCATCTTGAATAGCCAACCATTGGGGTTCCATACCCAGCAAGTGATAATATCGTATACTACGGTGGTCCACACGAAAATAAAGATGATAGATGGACCAAGCTATTACATAAAATAAATGATAAACAAGGAGAGCTTTAACAAAGACGTAGGGATGACTTACCGACATACGCTCTGCAGCAGCACCAAAAGCAAGAGCTATAAACGTTGAAAAAAGTACACATGAATGATAAATACAATGGGTGATGCTATAGCCATTTCAACCTACCAGGTGTCAAGCAAGCAAACATGGCTTGGAAAATCATGTAAACCATAGCTGGGATACTTTGGCCTTCAAATGCAGGGGAGATACCAACACCACGAAGCAAAAAGTTGGCTACGGGTTGTATTAGCAAGGATGTAAGAAGTAAATGGTATAGGTGTTTATACTCACTTGAATCGCCAATAAAGGGACCAGCGTTGGGAGAAAAGGCAAGAGAGTAACCAAAAACATACCACTATGGATGAGCGTTAGTAAGGTTGCTCTTACCAAAGTATGGTATCAAATACCTGAAATGAGACTACGGCAACGCACAGCATTGTCAAATACATGAGAGAGAGCGCATTTTTGGCTAGAAAATGTGAAGATGGTTAGCATATTGAAGGTATATTGATGGATGATATTATACCTTGTGCAAGGCCAGCGTAGAAAAGACCAAGAGCAGGGGTCTGTTATCACACTTTTGTTAATTATGATATAGCAGCAATGCAATAATGCTAATACACACCATGAGAAAGACGAGAGCAGAGCAAATCAAAACCCAAGCAGTATTGCCTGAATCGATTTCGGATGTTGATGGTGTTGTTACCGGATCCATGGTTTGGATGGGATGTAATTGATGGGCTTATAGCGTTCGCAAAAAGAGCAGTGTTATATTGGCAAAATGGAGTGTGCGAAAGAAATAGATGCGTGCTTTATCTTTATAGCACATGCAAAATGTGTTATTGTTTATATATACACCTATGTAATAAACGAGACAATGGATAAGATAGCGAGGGAAATGCAGGAATGATGGTAGGGAGAGAGCTGCTAGACAAGAAAGGCATCCAAGAGATAAGACAAGTGTTATGCATGCTGATAAGCAAGGTGTGTCCTCCGATAAGCAGCGAATAAGCTCCCGTGATTGGTGCGATCAGCAAGGCTGTTTCCTTGTCAGGTTCCGATAACCACCTCGATGCTCCGTCTCACTCATACGCCCATGATAAGATATCCTCTTTGTCTTTTTTCTGTACTTTCCATCACCAGCATAACATATCGATCCGGGGAAAAAAGGCTCTCTATGCTGATAAACCCATGCCATCACATGAATGGGATCAATCTTATCATGACCAGATATATGTGGATATTGTATGTAATCCATCATGATCAACGTCGTCATGGGATGGTTTTTATCTTGATCATCTACATCTACTGCATTATACTCTATGCTAGATGTAAAGAGAAATACAAGCCGAAAAGGCTCGCCTAATGGGTAACCGTAAGTTACCGGCATTTACATATAGAAAATCTCTCCCGGCCTTTTATCGCTCTGATACTACCGGCATAATGTCAATGGCATTACAATGATTAAATAAGTTTGAATGAAGCCAATATGCTGCATAATAATAGGGACACACAATGAACCCAAGTTGCTGTTTGACAAGGCATATATATTATATTTCCCATTCAATGAAATGATAACTAGTGTATAAGGAATACAATACTACTACTACTGACGTGTAGCAATGCGATAGCTGCGCCATGGCTCATAACCTGCTCGACGATAAAAGTCAAGGAGCTCCACCCAATCCACATAGGCCTTTGTCACACCACGTTCCTTGAGGAGCTGATTTGCATATGCCACCAAACCCAGACCGATACCACGACCGCGTGCTTCAGATGCTACGCCCACACATGCCATACCACCACTAGCTTGACCAAAGAGCTTGTCATCTGTCCAAATCAGATCCGTGCGTTTGGCATTTGATTGACCAGTTGTATGCACCAAAAGGCTGCCGACAATGCGCCCGGTGGTGTCATTGTTTTCGCGTGCAACAATCAAATCCTGATAATCACCTAGAGCAGCATGATGCTTGTATGTGGTGAGCCAAAAAGGAAAGTAGCGTTCTTGAAAAGCGTAAAGTTGCCCAATATCCTCGGGACGAATGGCAGCAAAATGGATATCTTCTCGTTGCATACGATCCATGATTCCTTCTGGCAGTATCAAAGCGTCACCCATGCTCTTGAGATCCCATACAACGTTGCCCAATTTCCATCCACGTCGTTCAAAGAATCCTTCATTGCTTGCACCATCTTGTGGGATACCGGGGAAGAAGCGTGGTGCTGCTGAGCCCAAGCGTATACAGGCAAGATCGTATTGTTCGAAATGTGTCAATGCTTGTTTGTGCAACTGAGATCCAATGCCACGGTTCCTCTCCAAAGATGACACCACAAGTAATAGAATTTCGCCAGTATCCTTCTTGGCCATTTGATCCCAAACCATCTGTGTAGCCACGAAACCAATCACGTAACCCGCAACGTCAGTTGCCACCCAATGTTGACCTTTTTGTGTGCTGCCCAGTACGAGATCAATCTTATCCTCCGTCAATGGCCAATCGGCACCATAAACATCGTTCCACAAGTTGACCACTCCTTTGAAATGATTCTCATGGTTGTAAGTCTCAATGTTGAATACAGGCGTAGTATCAGCTGCTGCCAATTTGGGAATTGAGATTGGAAGTCTGCTTGCGGGAGTTGTGGCACCGAAGAGGGTTCGAACAGCAGCTTCGTGTGCAGGCGGTGTGTATTCATAAGTAACGACATAAGTATCCACGTCCTCGAAAACGGAGAGGTCGTATGGATTGATGACTGAGACCACAGCGAGACGATCCTTGCCAATGCTGTGAGCAAGTTGCACCATGCGAGCTTGGAACGGGTGCAAGTTGGCGTTTGCTGTGCCGACAATGATCCAGTCAGCTTGACTAATTGTGTCGGACATATCTGGGGAATTTTCATCATAAATAATGTACTCGACATTGGCGTGATGTTGCTGAAGAGCATCATAAAAAGAGTTGAAGGGTTCCTTTTCTGAATCAATGGCAAGCGTGGTGGGTACATGTGCTGCTAAGAATAAAATGCGATCTGCTGACTTGGGCTTCATAGGCAAAACATTGGAACGATTGCGTACAATGGTAGGGATACGATCATAAAGCATCTTGCTGAGAGCGGCACCTTGTTCACGTTGTGGTTGCATATCCTCAAACACATTATCCCATGACAGGAACCGATCCTTGAGCTTGGCAACACGTTCCAAACGGGATTCAATATCATCCACGGTCTCGATCTCTTGTTCCACCTTGGCAAATGCATCACGTTGGAACTCATATGTGTGTGATATCATCACAATATCATTGCCTGCTTGCAGTGCCAGCAATGAGCCATTAGGAACGCCCACCGTTTCCTTGACAGCGTCCATCTCTAGGCAATCGGTAATGATCACTCCTTGGTATCCCATGTCCTTTCGCAACATATCACGCACAATAGCAGGCGACAAGCTTGATACATGTGTAGAAGCACCAAGACGGGGTAATTTCATATGAGCAACCATGACTGAAGTAGCTGTGGTTATCAATTGACGGAAAGGCACCAATTCCACTTGCTCCAATTCTTCACGTGTCTTATCAATCACTGGAACGCCCAAATGTGAATCTGTAGCTGTATCACCATGACCAGGGAAATGCTTAATGCTTGTTGCCACTTTGCCTTCTTGATATCCTTCCACTTGAGCACGACCCAATCTTGCTACCTCGTTGGGATCTTCGCCATAGGATCGTACTCCAATCACCGGGTTAAGTGCATTGTTGTTGACGTCAACCACCGGTGCAAGGTTCCAATTGATACCCAATGCAAGTAACTCTTTTGATGTTGCTTTGGCCACTTGTTTAGCTGCTGTCGCTGATCCAAGAGCACCCAATCCCATATTCCCAGGCAAATAGGTTCCGCTCTGCCCCAAACGTCGCACAACGCCATTTTCTTGATCCACAGCAATAAAAAGAGGTCGCTTGTGTCCTGCTTTACGAGCAATATCTTGAAGTGAGCGTGTCAAACGACGAACTTGTTCTGGAGACTCAATGTTGCGAGAGAAGAGAATGACAGAGCCGAGATTATGGTTCTCAATGAGGTCAATGATGCCTGCTGTAGGTTCCAAGCCGTGGAAACCACACATGAAGAGTTGTCCATTGTCTTGACGTGAGTCTGTGATTGTCATTGTGTTTGTAATAGAAAAAGAAAGAGGGAAGGAAACAAACCGCGGGAATGGGATGAGCCCTTCTTTACCCCACTTTTTATCGCGGATATCGCGGATTAGCTAACATCGCACCCTGTCGAGCTAATTCAGGGTCTCCCTTTCTTGTACTCCCATCCCATTAACCAATGCCCTCTGCTTGTCTTATTCCGAATAACCCTCTCGTCTTGAAACCCATATCACATTGGCTGCGCTGGGTCACACACGCACACACATCTCAGTGGCACTATTATCTGCTCATTAACTCTTTTTTTTTATATTCTCCCACTCATGCCACATTGTCATCGTTACTCATTCATCACTTAATAAAAGATTGCTATGTCTTGTATAAAAGAGATGACAACAAAACGAATGACCGTGCGAGTATAATCTCTGGCGGGAATCACGATTAGATCATGTGTAGAAAGGAGGGGGCCATTATACAATAATATATGCAAAAGTGGAAAGGAACAAGATCAATGGATGAAAAAATGAGGTTAAATGAGTGTTTTGGAATCACGGGAAGTAAAAACCTGAAACAAAAACACGCGAACTGACGGGCTATCGTGTTCCATGTGATGACAACACAACGTTTCACGGGATACGGCTGATCCTAGATGACGAGCCTCGTTTCTCTCTTTTGCAATATGCCAAGTTAAGACGGAGAATAGGAATGTTGCTCATGGGATCATTTACTTTCACACATCACTCAAGTACTTGATAACACGCCATATGCTTGTATGTATGTGGCTAAACACCCGTAACGTCATTATATAAAAAGAGTAGTTGGGGGAGGTGGGGGAAAGGACTGGGTGTGTGTTTCTTGTCGCAGCTGTTCATTAATGCACCCCTCCAGTATGCATGCATCTTTGCTGTTGTTATGGTGATGCCGTCAATCAATGCCCTTTGTATGTATGCAGTGTTTTTAAAAGAAGGTTGTTTAAGGGAATCATCATATCATCGTCGTCATATGAACAAAGGTGTGTCAGGTATTACAATGTATCTGTATTGGCGCGCATGCAGCAAGAATGAGGCAACAGCAGCAGGGCTGTCATGGAACACTTTTATTTTAATTTGGCCATATTCGTCCAGTGGCCCCCCAACAGCATGTAAACAAAGCAACACATACACGTCCTCCCTGACATCCTTTATAAATACCGTGCGACCCGACATACACACACACACACACATACACGCACATACAGCCTTTCTCTTTCTCTCTCTTCCTCTATCCACTACAGCATCGTGTACATTACGCGAAAGAAAATGTCCTCGTCAGCAGTACCAACCGTTTCCACTGCCATGTCCATTTCAGCCATCACAAGTAATTCTACTGCATCCATCTTTCCCCCTTCACCACCCCCATCGGCTGGTCGTTCTCGTTACTACCATCATCATCAACATCATCAAAAGCCTTACGATCGACCATCACAGCAAGTTGGTACCCCTAATGCAACAGCTACTACTACTCCAACTACTACCCCAACAATGCAACATCAATACCAGCATCATCATCCATATCAGCAGCAATCAATGACAACAGCAACAGCCTATCAACCTCCACTTTTGGGATCGCCACCCACATCACCTGAAGATAATGATTTCAACTCGCCACCTTCATCACCTTATCCGCACCATAGCGATTTGGTACCACTGACGTTGCAAGAACGCCGCCTGCGTAACAAGGCTGCTTCAGCCAAATATCGCCAAAAGAAAAACCAGCAACAAAATGAGATGCGACAAATGATTTGTAATCTCAAAGAGCAAACAGCCGTGTTGAGCCGTAAGGTGCAGGAGCTGCAAATGGAGAACGAGCGTCTAAGAACGGATAACGATAAATTGCGGAGCAAGATGGTGGCAAAGAAAATGTTACGACAATGGATCGGGCGTCATCATCACCAACGAAAAGATATTCCCCCAACATCTTCCTCTGCTTTTCAGGCTGTCTCTAAACGTTTACAGGAGGATGAAGATGAATTGGATGATGACCTTGATTTGGATCTCGAGGATGACGACGCTTATCCTTTTGCATAAACCCATGATTCTGTGGTTGTGGTGGTGGCCATCTTTTTTGTTCTCCCACACCCATACTTGTATACCATATATACCCCCCCAACTCACCCAATAGTCCTGCAACCATTGTTGTTGCGTGTCCTATATATAAAAAAGTAGCAAGCCATTATCATCTCTCTCTCTCTCTCTTACCCCATTTTTTCTCTTTGGTCGTTTGATCCATACCACATATATATGTTGTTGTTGTATTGCCATCTCATTAAAGCCTTCATTATGTATACATATCATCATTAACGCACGCATGGGGTGCCACTCTTGTATGTGTACAACTCGTTTGTGTTCCCATGGAACCTTATCTTAGTTTTGGGGCATTCTTGCTGCATGAAGCTGTGCCGCGCGTTTCTCTGACATTTAAAAATGCAAGGGCATAAGCGACCTGACGTATGTTGGGGGAATAATAATACCTGAAAGGATGTGCATATGGGAGCAAAAAGAGAGGGGATTGTCTGTGTGTGAGGTACAAATAAACAAAACTTTATGCAGCATACCGCGTTTATCCGGATCCCGTCTTCCGAGAAGCTGGTGTGCTGTGGTGCGTGTAATATGGGATAGTTAAGCTTTCCCGCCCTGTATTGCCGTGTCCACAGACTATCTCTTTTGCTGGCGTAACATGTCGCCATACACTCATACGTCAACGTCATCAGTTACCCAGATCTTCTTGTCTAGGGTACTCCAATGTTACCATTATTCTCGATTGATTGCAAAAGTGCGCAAGTGCATGCACACTTGATCATGTGTACATGGTATGTAATCTGAATAATGACTGAAGCCTAAGCAAATCGGCTTAAACAATAATTCGGGTGTTCCTGCACCTGCATGCTATCTCTCTCCTACCCAATAATAATGACCTTTTTCATATCCATTATGTATACAATGGCAGCACTTTGTATATCAGGGATCTCCTCATTACATCCAGAACTGATTTGGCCTTACAACAACAGTGACCTGATACGGATCATCTTCGTTTTAGTAATGGGGCCATGCTTGTAAAAGTTGCCAACAATATGGGACTACCCAACGACATCCTTAATAACAACATTCATTGTCTACCATCAATAAGCCTCAGCCCAAACTTGCACCTTTGTTATCCAAGCCAACATCTATACACAATTTTTATAAGCATGATTGATCCACGCTTTTGAATGCAACTTGGGTCATTGCATAATATGTTTCTATACATCTTGATTCCTTCTTTCAGAGTCAAGGGCTATCTTTTTCCACAACCAAATGATACAAACGACCGTCTAGGTCAGCGGGTGCTAATGTGTAAGGAGGTTGTCAAGGAAAATGTCGCCTCACACACTTTGAAGTAAAAGAGGAAATGGTAGCATGGCAACACCTTTTGGTTGATCACCTTCTGCCTTTGTTGCTTATATCTGTGCTACCTTACACATGGCTCGTGCCAATACTCATCTTGTGCTACCATTTCCTTTCACATGTTGTTAATTTATATTCTATTCCTCCCCAATGCTGTGAATATTACGTTGCCTTCCTTTCATCAGCATCAATCATCATTATTAATGGGAACAAGGTAGCAGCATTTTATGTATATAATGCATGTCGTTGGGAACAAAAACTATATAGATACAGAGTAGTGGCATACATGTGAAAGGCGAAGGAATAAAGGATAACGATCAAGCAAGGTTGTTTGAGAAGCATATGGTTGTGGGGAAGACGACAACTATCTAGTGCCTTGGACATGGTAATCCTGCAGGTGGTATCTATGCCAAAAGGGGTCAATGGCCGTCATCAAAAACCGAGCCTATTTGGGTTTCAGCACTCGCTTTACTGTTCACTACTCTCACTTCTTCCCCTTCCCCCCACCCTCTGTATTCCCTTCCTTTATACACGCTACCTCTGTCATGCTTAGGTAAATACGAATCGACATGCAAGGGGGCTGTATTGACAAGTTGCTAATGCGTGTAATGGAACCTTGTTGTAGCACTGACTTTGACCTACATTCGCAAATCCTTATGGGTTTGGCTGAGGTGCTCGCCGACTCTCGATCGAAGGCAACAGCATCTGAAGTCGATAAACTCGTTTCCAAATGTCCCATCGTTCCTATTCTTGATGACAAGGAAAAGACTATCTTTACGCGACAAGACAAGCCTGACTTGGGTGTGATGGTTGGTACCTTAAATGATACACTCACTACCTGTCTTATATGCTAACGTTGGATAATAGACCCAACGTAGTCAACAAAGCGTTGCTGCTCTTGTCAAGTACGCCGTCAATGCAAAGGAAGACCGTCAGTTGGAGTTGTTGCCTCGTTTGCTCTCTTACGTACGCCATTTACCTGCATATGAATGGAAGGAAGTTGTGCTTGGAAGAGGTACATATATGCATATGATGATGTGGGATATATAGGGCTATCTGTACTCATTACCAGCAACAGGTCTTCCACCTGCCGATGCTATTACATACAGCCTTGTGGCCGGATTATTGGAGATTGGCTTCAAGATGCCTGAAGTATACCATCATATTACTGAAGTCCTTTGGAGCTATGGCGAATCGATTATCAAGCTCATGAAACAAGGCGATGTGGAGCTTACCGTTTCATTCATCTTGCCATCCTTGGCCGGTTTGTCACGTGCATTGCAGTTGTCGCCATTCTTGTTCCGAGCCAACCAGCTTCTTGCCCTGTGCCATAACACTCAGTTCTTGATCCAGGATGAAACATTGGACAACATTCGTACAGCCATCACTACATGTCTCAAAGAGCATGATGCCACAAGTTACAGCCGACGTGTGCTTAACAAGTACTGGGAAGATGGTACTCCTTTGAGCAGCAATCGTGTCGTTTATGATTTACTCGTCATTTTACGCAACGTAACCACTCGGGTCATTGCTGACAGTCATCCTGATCAATCCACCACTACAGCTTTATCTACAACTGGTGGTAGCAAGAAATTGCATTTGACACGTGACGTTGAACATGCCTGGTCCGAGCTTATGAAGAAGACTGCCTCTGGTGTGAGACCCACAGCTGCAAGCGACGCCGAAAAAGACGAGTTGCTCAACAAGAATATGCGTACCATCTATGTGACCAGCTTGGGATACTATGAGGATATCAAGAAATATGCTAATGAAGGCGAGAAATGGGCACCTGATGCTTACATGCAAGAGATTATGGGCACTAGCTTGGTAAGTCACTGTCTTCACTCCTTGCTACGTTTGTTTAATACTGGTTTATATAGCACGTGGCTGCATTGTCTTCCGTTTACCTACATGAAGTCGATGATGTCCTCATTGATCATATCACCGAATGTCTTTTCGTGGCTCCTCATGGTGGAGATGCTTGGGTGCATGTTGCAGCTCTGGATGCAGCCGTTCTTTTAGCTATCAAGTAAGTTTATCCAAGTAAATTGATATTCATGTTATTCTAAATTACTTCTTATTACTACATAGCTTCCCTCATTTGAACGCTGATATGACCAACACCATCTGTCGATTCCTTGCTACACCATCGCCAGTATTTGAATTGCTCGCTGAAGCAGGTCAAGAGCCACTCAGTGTTCAACAATTTGCCATTGTTAGACTTGCCCAATGTGTCCAGGTAAGTTTGGTTTTGAGTATCAGGAAGGAACCGTTTGTAACAAGATTTATTTCTAGACCAAGCCATCCATGCAGATTTCTCAAGCTGCTATTTCAACTTTGTACGCATTGCTCAATGAGATTACACGCTATAGTGACGAGGAGGGCGCAACAGTGGACCGATATAGTATGCTTACCAAGAATGCCATCTCTGGTGCACCCGATGCCAACCAATTGAGCGAGAAACAAAAGCAGCAAGTGTGTGCGAATGCTCTGTCAGCTATTGTTGGTGTTGCTGTTTACTTGAAGGATGAAGCAGTAAGTATCTTATTTGTACTTTGTATGGGCATGTTCCTTATTTCTTTCCCAAAAGATTATGGCCCAGGCGCTTTCCATGCTTACCATGCGTCGCAAATCACTTTCTATTTCGGCTACTGCATCGCTCACATCCCGTTTGGTGGATCTTGCACTTGTCAGCCCAGTTGGTGTATTCAAGGATATCCTCAATTTGTTCTCTACATTGAGCCGCGAAGCATTAACTATTGACAACAAGCAACTCACAACAGCGGTAAGATACATATTTTAAACAGCAGCGGAGATAAGGAAATTCATGCATGCATAATCCTGTAGATTGTTAATGCACAAATGAGTCTCGCCAAGCGATTGTCAGCACGTCCTGAGCTCTATGACACTTATCTCATCAGCCTTTTGAGTCTCTTTGTGGAGAATGGCAACACGATCCAGCGCACCATGACCAAGAACAAAAAGGAAACCGAATACCCATTAGCATCCAAGCTTGGTATGCTTCTTCCAGTACTTCGTACATTGTTGGGACATGATGATTTCAACCCTCATTTGGAGCCTACCGAGGAATGCGTTTCTCTTTTCCGCAACGCCTGGTTCCATTGTGTCATTTTTGGCTTTGTTACTGAATCCATGTGGATCCGAGAGTGGCACGATTCGATGCTCGTCATTGCGAAAAAGACGCCCGTATTGGTGACCGAGAGTGCAACCAAGTATGTGGAAAGCGACTTGGAATACAACTCTGTCTTGCGTGGTGGCAACATGTCCGAACAAAATGTATCTTCCATGCGTCAAAAATTGACAAGCTTTTTGCCTTCTCTTGCATCCGAGATCAAGTACTTTTCTTTTGCTCAAGTGGTGTTCGCTCTCAGCTTTTATCACATTGAAATGATGCGCAGTCGTATGGGCGATTGCAGCTACGTTTTGCGTTATTTCATGAACGAGGGTCTCAACAATAGCTCACTCGCCAACTGCCTCGAAATGATTGCTGATCGTGTTGTGGGTGCATTCATCAAGGATGCTGCTAGCAAGGCTGCTGTTCAAGGAATCTCGGTCGAACTCAACGATCAAATGGCCAGCATCCTCAAGTTGACTGGTCATCGACTACAAAAGGTGCATGATTTGGCAATCAAAACGGCTGAACGTATTGTGGCCGCCTTTCCTCAAGTGTTTGCAGACAAGTCGCTTATCACTTTGCTGCTTGAGCTTGTCCAATTGCTATGGCTCAGTTGCGAATCTGAGTATCGTGACGAGGTAAGATATACATAATCCATCATATAGCTTGCAATGAATATTAATGTTGCCTCCTTACTACAGTATTCTCCCACTTTCCATTTTACTTCAACACGTGTCAATGTGACCTTGGAGCTTGGTGACTCTTATGCTTATCGTCGTGAAATCTGTACTCGTTTGTACGAAAGCGCCAAAAAGTGGTTACGTATTTCCATGGATCGTGCCCCTCTTGAAATCAATGGCTTGCTTCAGGATTACCTATCCGAATTTGATCGCTTTGTTCCTGGTCAACCTATTGATGCTGTCCACGTGGGTCGTTCTCTTGCTCTCGAAATTGGCAAAGCAGCATCCAGAAATCAGCTCTCAGTTGGTATGTGGTTCTTTGTTTTTTCCATTGTGAAACAGCGTTATTCATGCAGATTGCAGAATTTGTTCCCAAGGTACCACGTGTGCTTCCTGATGAATCATCCGATTTTGTCAACGGGTTTACTTCTCGTCGCTTTTACATTGGTGAAATCAGTGGTATCGAGTATCTCTACGGACTCCATGATCAATCAGGTATGCGTTTTTTGTGTGCGCTTGCTGATTTCACAATGAGTGATCTAACAACCCATCCTTTTTTATTTAGAAAAATTGCCTGATAGCAGAACTGGTAGCGGTTTGCTAGAGCAAGTCTCCTTTGTACTTGAGAATTTGGAAGCTCTTTTGACGGATATCAAGCAAAAGCATGCTGCTGTCTCTGTCGAACGTGTTCATCGTACTTTGCATCGTGCTGCAGCTTATGCCATTGCCCTCCCTAAGGTGCATCCTGATTTGATCCGCTATCTTGTGCGTATCCCCGTATACATGTTTACTCCCGAGTCCCTTGATATCGGTACGACAGTGTGGAATTGGATGCTAGTGAAACGTGCTGATGTCGAGAAACGCCTCATGGTGGAGATGTTGAGTATGTGGCACTGGGCTCAGAAGCATCGCAAGGGTCTGTTCTCGCCTGTGCTCAAGTAAGTACTTAGCGTGGATCAGGAAGAGGATGGGATAGTAACAAAGATCACACACATAGTGCCAAACATCCATTTGTGGCCAAGATGACCAATGACCCATCCGACAAGGCCATGGTTGACAGCAGCCATCGTGTTGCCAGCTTTTTGTTCTCTCCCCACATGGCATGGATCAAGTTTTTGAGCAGCCGCTTCTATTCTATCCGTCATCGCAGCAAGCACCTTGTCAATATGTTTGTGCGCATGTTGCAGGAATCTTTCCAAAATGCTCATTTGATGAGTACTCATGCTTTGGCACGCTCTGTACGTTTCCAATTGCTCCTCCTTGGTACCAAGGTTCTCCAATCTACTCGTATGGAAGCCCTTGCCGAGCACAAGTTCCGCTCGCTTGTCTTTGATTGTGCTTTCAATTGGTTCTCCCTTGAGCCTAGGTAAGATAATACTTGGTAATAGACATATGGAGATCGTGATATCTAACCAATAGCTCTTGTATAGATGGCACTTTGGCTCTCGTAAGAGCTTGGCATTGATGGAATACAAGATCTTGAACGACTTTTATAATGCTGTGGTGAATGATACTCCCAATCTCAGCTATTTGGTTACCAGCTCTCCACTTAAGAATTCCAACTCCAAGATCGCTTCCGGCTTGTACATGTTCCTCAATGGTAAGCATCAAAGTATTTGTTGTTCAATGCATTTTTTATTCACATTCTATTTATTTTGCTGCATACAGACAAGACGAAGGATGATGTGATCCGTCAGCATCATCTTGCCAAGAAGCTTTTGATGTTGTTTTTGGAAAGTGAGCTTACCCGTCTCTCGGTTTGGTGCAATCCTCTCAACTCCTTGGGACATGGCAACCCTGCTTGTTTCACTGGCAGCACCGAGAAGTCCATGGTGATGGATGAATCATGGAAGGAAATTGTGCGATTTGCATGGGAGTTGTCTCCACGTCTTGCAGTGCAAATGAATGAGCGATTCGTGCAGCCTATTGTTCATCGTGAGCTTCACCGTTTAATTGCCAACAATACCTTGGATGTCGTCGATGTGCCTGAAGCACTTGTCATTTTGTTGGGTGACCGTCTTCTTCCTAATGCTAAGCTTGATCTCAAGGTATGCATGACATCATCTCGCATTCTATTTTTACTAACACACACCTTCATGGTAGCACTTGCAATACTGGGCACCTGTACCTGCCATCACTGCTGCGAACTACTTTTTGCCCGCATACAACAACCATCCATTGATTTTGCAGTATGCTATGCGTAGCTTGGAGTACTATCCTGTGGACACCGTGTTCTTTTACATTCCCCAAATTGTGCAGGCTCTGCGTCACGATGAACTTGGCTATGTGGAAAAGTATATCATGGAAGCTGGTCAAGTGTCGCAATTGTTTGCCCACCAAATCATCTGGAACATGCAAGCCAACTTTTATGTGGATGCTGACAAGGAATGTATCAAGCCGGATGCTCTTAAGCCCACACTCGAACGTATCATTGACAACCTTGTTGGATCGTTCACTGGTGAAGATCGCGAGTTTTATGAACGAGAATTCAAGTTCTTCAACGACGTTACTGCTATTTCTGGTTATCTAAAGGAATACATCAAGTATGGTCAAACCGAAAAGAAGCCCTTGCAAAAGGTAAATTACGACAAATGATAGTGCTGGATTGGTAGTTAATGTATCGTGTTGTAGAAACGCTTGGATGAGGAACTTGCCAAGATCAAGGTTGACGTCGGTGTCTATTTGCCTAGCAACAGTGATGGTCGCGTGATTGACATCAATCGTACATCTGGCCGTCCCTTGCAGAGTCACGCCAAGGTATGTACTAGCAACAGTAACATGATCGTGATGATACTGGATGCTGATAAGATATTATCTACAGGCTCCTTTCATGGCTACTTTTAAGATTGAAAAGGAAGTTGAGGATGCTGATCTCATGGGCAAAGCCTTGATCGAAAGTGAAGGTGATGAAGTTGAAGCTGCCAAGAAGCGCACAGTTCAAATCTGGCAGGGAGCCATTTTCAAGGTGGGCGACGACTGTCGTCAGGATGTGCTTGCATTGCAGTTGATCTCGGTTTTCAAAAACATCTTTACTGGTGTCGGTTTGGACTTGTATGTGTATCCCTACCGTGTGGTTGCTACGGCACCTGGTCGTGGTGTGATTGATGTTATCCCACGCTCCATTTCTCGTGATCAACTCGGTCGTGAAAAGGTCAACAGCTTGTACGATTACTTTGCAGCCAAATATGGTGGTCCTGATTCGATCCATTTCCAACGTGCCCGCAACAACTTTGTGCAGAGTTTGGCAGCTTATTCGGTCATCTCATACTTGTTGGCTATCAAGGATCGTCACAATGGCAACATTATGATTGATGAAAATGGACATATTATTCATATCGGTAAGCATCAAAAGGAAAGTGGGAAGAGAAAACAAGTGATATGCTGATTTTATGTATCAATCATTACAGATTTTGGTTTCATCTTTGATATCGCTCCTGGTGGTATTACTTTTGAAAGCTCACCCTTCAAGCTCACAACCGAAATGATCCAAGTGATGGGTGGCGGTTCTGATGAACAAGCATTCCGACAGTTTTCTGAATTGGTGGTCAAGGCCTATCTTGCTAGTCGTCCTTATGCTGATCAAATTTGTCAGCTGGTGTCACTCATGTTGGATTCAGGATTGCCTTGCTTCAAGGGTGAAACTATCAAGCGTCTTCGTCAACGTTTCCAACTCGATCGTTCTGAACGTGCAGCAGCCGATTTCATCATGATGCGTATCAAGGACTCCTTTGAAAACCAACGCACAGTGCTTTACGATTACTTCCAAAAGTTGACCAACGGTATCCCCTATTAAGCGATGTTAGACCATCATGCGTGCATGTCCCATTATCACGTTACAGTAAATGTATGCTTTTGTTCAATACACGAGGGTTTCCATATATATTGTAGATATCATTCTAGGAAGTGCAATAAAACAATGGACGATGTGGATTGTGGCAGAAGAAGACATCTACTTGATGCATGAAGTTGACAAAGCGGAGATTCCATCATCATGTGTACGTTGACTTTGATACGTAGAAGCACCAGCGCGAATGTGAGAGTGTCCATTTCATCTGTTTTATATATATTCAGCAACTATCGTTAGCTACCTACGCTGGGTGGGTTAGATTGATGAGGACATTCGTAGCCAAAACTTACCAGCCTCGTAAACCCTCTCCTCGTGCGCCTGTTAGAGAAGATGACAGTCCCTAGAGCCCATCTCGTCTATGTCTTATGCCTATGTCCTTCATTATAATATAAGATTTCATACATCCTATGGGTCTGTGATGGTGAAATGCGGAACTTTTTTCAACCAAATGTCTCTGCAGAGAAGTAGTTCCCATTTAATAATGCCATCATCTGACTATGAGCTTATAAAATCGCTCCTAACTCATTTGACATATGCTATGCATTGTACTTTTGGCCAAAATAAATCTATGAACAGCGTCAACCACAATCTTCCCAGCGCCAAATGCGATATATGTGATACTCCAGGATCATGCGCCAGCTATCGGAAAAAGACGAGAACAGCGTTTCGTAGCCGAACGCTAAGGATGTCATCCGTCATCATTCTCAGCTGTCTATCATTGTAAATGGGTGGTCGTCTGACGATATTATGGGCTGCTGACGTTTCACATATCTGGGTTGAATTTGGAGATTTTTACAGAATCAGCCAAAGATCCAGGTACAGATAACTCAATCTCAAACATATGAGGCCATTTTATCCATGTCCACCTCTTTATTTAGCCATTTATCATGCATGTATCTCCATTGTTGTTAGAAAGAAACATGCAGAAAGGTGTATTGATTCTTGCATCTTAATTTATGGCTCTAGTCCTGCAGCCTAATGCATGCATCACATTCGTTGTTTTAAGGAACACGTGGGAAATAATAATGAAAGTTGTAAACAATAAGCTTAAGCTGTTTCTGTACTTGTTTGCGTCACTGTGTTGGACATTGTACACTTTTCAAACAAGAGCTGCATAGCTGACGACTCAACAGCAGCGCCACTTTAGTTCTCCCCGTGACAAGCAAAACCAAACATCGGATAGGTACCACAAAAATACGCAACACCAGAGGATGCAGCTGTCTCTTTCTTTCATTTCTTTCTTTCTTTCTTTTCCATACCCCCTTCCACTTTACCCATACCCATGTCAGCCACTGAGTCGACGAGCTTATTGAATAAGAGTGTACATAAGCGAAAATCAATCACACTTGGGTCCTTGTACCTGGAAAACACAGGAGC
The DNA here is from genome assembly GCA_000697475.1 of Lichtheimia corymbifera B2541. Taxonomy (NCBI): domain Eukaryota; kingdom Fungi; phylum Mucoromycota; class Mucoromycetes; order Mucorales; family Lichtheimiaceae; genus Lichtheimia; species Lichtheimia corymbifera. Next base: position 24,401 of record JNEU01000696.1, read on the forward strand.
TGTAGCAAGAGATCATTTGGGCAAGTCATCATATAAGCAAAGCAGCCACATACAAGAACAATTTTAACATGGAGTGTCTTATCATAGCCAACGAGCGTACATTTCTTGCATGGATGCGGACGAGTTTTTCTACCATTTCAGTGGGCGTTGGTAAAGTATTTGTGGAACCACAACATAATATAGCATGCATGAGCTCTAATCCATTGCCGCCGGTATCATTGGTCGTTTGTTGTTGCTCAACAGGGATCACGCAATTGTTTCGATTACAAGAAACAGCCATTCAACGAATCGGTCAACTCCTCGGCGTAGGATTCATATTAATGGGCGCTCTATATCTTGCACTCGGCTGCACTCGCTTTTTCCATGCACAGGTAATTGATTGTAATGTCCGATGAAGCACCATGTGTCAGGGTCACAGTCACTCATAGGAGCCGTTATCATAGAGTGCCATGACGAAAGGATACTTTCCTGCAACGAGAGGTATCATTATGACCACCTTTGGTGTAACACTGGCTGCATTAACCATCTTGCTTGTCATTGTGCAAACTGAATCATAAATTAGGTTTTTATAGAAGAGACAGAATAATAAATAGGCTTTGCCAAAAGTCGCTCATGATATTGATGTTGCTCCCTCCTCCCTTTAATGCCGCGTGCGTAATCATACGTGGATATTTTATTAATATTGTTGGCTACCTTTAATAATACTAGGGAATCAAAACATAATGAAGGGGAATATATTGCTACGTGGGTGAGCTCAGCAGCGCCCTCTCCTTTTATCCCATTCACAGCATCCCGTCAAGGTAACGTGTTATAAATTATAGAGTCAACAGGGACAATTGTGCCTTTGTATCCTTCGTTGCTGCCATCATAAACATCCAACCATGATTCCAAAACCGTTGGTGCATGATATGACTTGAGTATTTCAATATCATCCACGGTGGCTGTATGCACCTTTCGTCAATGCCATTCCAATCCATCATCATCCACAGCCGTATCCACGTGATATAATCCATCGTTCCTGCAGACAACGCAGCAAGTACTCATCATGATCCTTATCAAAGCATTGATTAAAGCCAACAACCATAAGCAATATGTTGGTAGAAAGAAGCCCAAAGAGATCCATGCTTAAATGCCCCCTTTCCCATGCGTTTGCCCTCTCTCTTTGTTCGTCATTTTCCATCGCAGCTCAAACAGCTGAAGATTGATTGTATTGTGGCGCAATTGAACACTGATATGGTGTCATCCAAAGTAGACTTCATATTCAAAATGGACCAAGGGAGCCAAACAAGTCAATATATCCAATTACTTCCATCCCATGCACCAAATCAATATTCAGATCCATATGCATATCCATTAGAAGTCGTATGTATTGAAAGCAAGTTGCTACACGTAAATAAAGCTGCTTCTATACAATGGCTATCTGCTGTCCACGTGAAAAAGACTGCAAGGCTGGTTGCTGCAAGGAACTAGAGACAATGGAGTAGAGGCCGTGCTAATGACAACTGCTGCAACGAATGCTGTTACGATTGGTCGTGGTAGAGGAGTGTTCAAAAGAACGTGCAGTGTCAAGAAACGCGGGTGTTGTATTGTGGTGCACACGCCATGGAACTTGCTATTCAGTCAAAGGCTTTCAGATCAAGACAGTTGTAGCATTGACATGATGGGGTGAAGCAGAGCAATCGTTCGCAGATGGTAGTTGCACTTGAATGCATCAGCAGTTGAGAAGGGGAAGAAGAGGGAAATAAAGTTGGAATGGAAGAGGTGGAAATTAAATCTGTCAGTTAGTCAGACATATCCATATACACTGATATCAATGCATGATATTAGGATTGCCTGTCTCGATCCTCAAACTTTCACATAATATGCTCTAGGACATACTGAACAACTTTGTATTAATAAAGAACCCACACTTCATTTGAAAATTTTGAAAGGGAGAGCATAATGTGGGGTTTACTATGGTGGACTGAAATTGGGAAAGCGCCGGATTTATGAAAAAGTCATTTAGTATGTAGTTTCTTGGGATTGACCAATTTGAACATGAAACTTGGTATGAAGGTTCGCTGAGTCATCCTGATCAACTCCATTCATTTAAAAACCGTAAGCTTCATTATGATGTTTCAATGAATCGGGCGGTCCAAATATAGGGGAGACGGGACGCAAGTAGGCTGCATAGTGCACACCCCCGCCATTGTCCACCTCCATCGTGAAACTTGTTCAGGGCGGTGGGCTTCGACATGCTGATCATCTCCATTCATTTAAAAACCGCATGCTTCATTGTGAGAAATAAAATGGGAGCGCCGGACGATGAGTGGATAGAAATATATATATTGTGGACGGCCCAGAAACTTGAGATTGCCTCTCTCAAACCTGAAACTTTCACACAAGGTGCTCTTAGTCATGCTGATCAATGCTGTCTTAATAAAGAACCCACACTTCATTTAAAAATCTTGGATGGGAGGGTATAATGTGGGGTTTACTATGGGTGGTCTGAAATCGGGAATGCGCCGGATTTATGATTTATCGAAACAATATGTAATATCTTGGGATTGGCCCCTTTGAACTTGAAACTTGGTCAGAAGATTCTCTGGGACATGCTGATCAACCCCATTCATTTAAAAATCGCATACTTCATTATATAGTTTTGAATGCGGGGCGGGCCCAAATGTAGGGTAAAAGTAGGTTGGACGCTCCCTGAGGCTGAGATTGGCTATCTCGAGCCTGAAACTTTCATGCAAGGTACTTTTGACCACGACGAGCAATTTCGTTCTCATAAAGATGCCACACTTCATTATGAAGTTTTGGTTGGCAGCGCCCGGATGTATGGAGGGAAACATAGATGAGATGTATGGGCCGCGCCCGCCGATGTTGGTGATCTCGAATATGAAACTTGGTCAGAAGGTCCTCCCGGCCATGCTGATCAACTTTGTTCTCATAAAGACGCCACACCGTATCATGGCAACTTGTAGAAACAGGCACCTTTATGTTTTTACATATGCTGTAAGCGTGATGCTATATGGGGAATGGTGTTTGTTCATTGTGAAGTATCATGCAAATGAGCTGTGTAGCACAAAGAAGTCCGTCTGCATCTTCCGCTCTATTGAGGGTCCAGCCACTCGACAATGAACAAAGACCATTTTCATATAGCATCACGCTTACAGCATAGTAAAAACATAAATGTGCCTATATCTCTAAACTTTACAATGAAACGTGGGGTCTTCATTCGAACAAAGTTGCGCGGCGGGGTCATGCGCACCTTGTGTAGAAGTTTCACGATCGTCGTGGCCAATCTCAAGATTCACCCAATGTCACCACCGGCCTCGTCGAAAAAAAAATTCGAGGTCGACCTGAATTCACTTTGGCTGGTGGTGACATTGCGAAATTTGGGATTGGCGAGGTTGATCGTGAAAGTTGCACCCAAGGTGCGCTTCACCCCGACGAGCAACTTTGTTCGATTGAAGACCCCACGTTTCATTGTAGAAGTCAGAGATATAGGCACGTTTACGTTTTTACATATGCTAAAGCGTGATGCTATATGACAAGTGATGTTTGTTCATTGTGAAGTAGCTTGACCTTGATAGACCGGAAGATGCACAGGGGCGTGCTTGTGGAACACAGCTCATTTGCATGATACTTCGCAATGAACAACACCACTTGCCACATAGCATCATGCTTTCAGCATATGCAAAAACGTGAATGTGCCTGTATCTAAGATCGGCAAGCTTGATCGTGAAACCTCGATTGGAAAGGTGCGCTCAACCACGACGAGCAATATTGCTCTATGAACGAGCCCATGTTTCATTGTAAAGTTTAGAGATAAATGTACTTACTCCTTTTACATATGCTAAAAAGCATGGTGCTATATGACCAGTGATGTCGTTCATTGTGAAGTTGACCTTGATAGACCGGAAGATGCACAGGGGCGTGCTTGTGTGACACGGCTCATTTGCATGATACTTCACAATGAAGAAACACCACTTGTCATATAGCATCACGCTTTCAACATATGTAAAAAAGTAAAAGTGCATGGATCTAGGATTGGTAAGCTTGATGGTGGAACTTGATTGACAAGGTGCGCTCCACCACGACGAGCAATATTACTCTATGAAAGAGCCCATGTTTCATTGTAAAGTTTAGAGATAAATGTACTTACTCCTTTTACATATGCTAAAAAGCATGGTGCTATATGACCAGTGATGTCGTTCATTGTGAAGTTGACCTTGATAGACCGGAAGATGCACAGGGGCGTGCTTGTGTGACACGGCTCATTTGCATGATACTTCACAATGAAGAAACACCACTTGTCATATAGCATCACGCTTTCAACATATGTAAAAAAGTAAAAGTGCATGGATCTAGGATTGGTAAGCTTGATGGTGGAACTTGATTGACAAGGTGCGCTCCACCACGACGAGCAATATTACTCTATGAAAGAGCCCATGTTTCATTGTAAAGTTTAGAGATAAATGTACTTACTCCTTTTACATATGCTAAAAAGCATGGTGCTATATGACCAGTGATGTTGTTCATTGTGAAGTAGCTTGACCCTGATAGACCGGAAGATGCACAGGGGCGTGCTTGTGGAACACAGCTCATTTGCATGATACTTCACAATGAACAAACACAACTTGTCATATAACATCACGGTTTCAGCATATGTAAAAGCGTATAAGTGCATTTATCTCTAAACTTTACAATGAAACATGGGATCTTGCATAGAATAATATTGCTCGTCGTGGTAGAGCGCACCTTGGCAATCATGTTTCACGATCACGTTTGTCAACCTCGATACATTCACGTTTACGCTTTTACATATGCTGAAAGCGTGATGCTTATGATAAGTGGTGTTTGCGCATTGCGAAGTATCATCCAAATGAGCTGTGTTACACATGCACGCACTGTGCATCTTCCGGTCTATCAGAGTCAAGCTACTTCACAATGAACAAACACCACTTGTCATATAGCATCATGCTTTTCATCATATGTAAAAACGAGAAAGTGCATTTATCACTAAACTTTACAATGAAACATGGGATCTTTCATAGAACAATGTTGCTCGTCGTGGTTGAGCGCACCTTTCCAATCGAGGTTTCACGATCAAGCTTGCCGATCTTAGATACAGGCACATTCACGTTTTTGCATATGCTGAAAGCATGATGCTATGTGGCAAGTGGTGTTGTTCATTGCGAAGTATCATGCAAATGAGCTGTGTTCCACAAGCACGCCCCTGTGCATCTTCCGGTCTATCAAGGTCAAGCTACTTCACAATGAACAAACATCACTTGTCATATAGCATCACGCTTTAGCATATGTAAAAACGTAAACGTGCCTATATCTCTGACTTCTACAATGAAACGTGGGGTCTTCAATCGAACAAAGTTGCTCGTCGGGGTGAAGCGCACCTTGGGTGCAACTTTCACGATCAACCTCGCCAATCCCAAATTTCGCAATGTCACCACCAGCCAAAGTGAATTCAGGTCGACCTCGAATTTTTTTTTCGACGAGGCCGGTGGTGACATTGGGTGAATCTTGAGATTGGCCACGACGATCGTGAAACTTCTACACAAGGTGCGCATGACCCCGCCGCGCAACTTTGTTCGAATGAAGACCCCACGTTTCATTGTAAAGTTTAGAGATATAGGCACATTTATGTTTTTACTATGCTGTAAGCGTGATGCTATATGAAAATGGTCTTTGTTCATTGTCGAGTGGCTGGACCCTCAATAGAGCGGAAGATGCAGACGGACTTCTTTGTGCTACACAGCTCATTTGCATGATACTTCACAATGAACAAACACCATTCCCCATATAGCATCACGCTTACAGCATATGTAAAAACATAAAGGTGCCTGTTTCTACAAGTTGCCATGATACGGTGTGGCGTCTTTATGAGAACAAAGTTGATCAGCATGGCCGGGAGGACCTTCTGACCAAGTTTCATATTCGAGATCACCAACATCGGCGGGCGCGGCCCATACATCTCATCTATGTTTCCCTCCATACATCCGGGCGCTGCCAACCAAAACTTCATAATGAAGTGTGGCATCTTTAT